>CABFWB010002486.1:67592-89282 GCA_902151455.1 Timema bartmani
GCCAGAAAATAGTCAAGGTCCAAGGAGGGAGGAGAAGAGTTTTTGGATGAGTTTGTGATTTTATTGAAACTATAGACTTAATATGTTCCTGCTTCTAACTCAAGGTTGGATAAAACATGAATTAATTACACAAAATAAGTCTACATATTTAATACCATTAAAGTTATGAACAAAAATGTACTTTCACTGAATGAATACATTGGCGACACTCGCTTTTCAGAGTTCAATGTGATAATTTTACCCCTAATTGTAATACAGCTGACATAAATTCTGGTGATTGTATCATCTTAAAGTATCTTAAAGTTAATACAGTGACAAAGTGAGGAAGGGGAGCTTCTTTAATAAAAATAATACTTTATTTTATGATGTGAAGAACAAGAGATTTAACTGCTTCGGTGGCCACGTGGTCTAAAGCGTTACTCTCGTGTTGGATTAGACTGCTGAAGACGAGGATATAGGGATTTGATCCCAGTCGGGTGCACTGATGGTGGTTTTCCCTAAATGGTTCTCAAATCTCCCTCTACACAAATGCGGGTGAATTTCCTCCCAATTAAACCTTCACAATACCTAACCCATTAGTGTAATTAATACATAGACGTATAACCCGAACGGTTAGTAAAACGTGGTACTAAAAAAGATAGTTGGGAAGTTAAGGGAAGATATATCTTTATCCCTCCAATAATCATAAGGTGGTGACGCGAGTGGCTGAGGGATGAAATGAGATTGGAATTGTGCCAGAATGAAGATGGGGGACTAAACCAAAGCACTCCGAGAAGACCGATTCTTAAACCACCACCCAGTGTCATGGTTCCAATATCCCTGTAAGTTATCAATTATCGATTATGATGGGGCCGGGATCCAAACCAGAAGTCTAAGACATTTCTTTAATCTGTGTGTGCAAAAATAATCTTAGTCACAAATAGTAAATTGTTGGCAAATCGCCAAAAGCTGTTCATGTTTGTATGATGATAGTTTTGGGAGGAAGTAGCCAATGAAGGTTGTACACCAGTGTTATCTGGAAGGAAAAACAGCCCGAAATATCACAGGTAAAATTAAAAATAACAAGGACAGGNCACAACCTGCCAGCTGCTTTGAAACAAATGTATCCAGCAAGAGGTTTATTTCCCCCCTCTCTCACCTTACCTGCTCTTTCTGGGTCTCCTTCCCCTCACTATAATCTCCGTGTAATCTATGTTTTTATATATCTATATCCATGTTTACAGTTATACTTTTTATTAAAATATGCTGAAAACACCCAATTTAACGATTTTTTAAGGAAAGCATAATTAATAAAACACATAAAACCAATTAATAGTCCTTTCTTTTATTGGAGAAAAAATATTAAATTTATAACTCATATTTACGACTAGGTATAGCCCTAGAACAATACCTCCTAAATACGTCACTTTATGACCCTATATATGACTCTTAACAGTTGTGTTTTGACAGTCAGGTGTAAATACAAGAGTTTGGGGGCGTAAGCTAGCGGCAAAACCGCCGCGTTTTAATCGCTAGTGTAGAATCGGCCTTAGACCATGCGACCACCGAGGCGGGTTTGACTTGAGTTCATTGAGTTATACAAAATCTTATTTTGTTTTGTTTGTGATGACTGTACTCATTGATAAAGGTTGCCATTCGCCGCTTCACCCGCCCGGTCAGGCACCAGACTGTATTTATAAAAAATAATTGTGAAAGAACAGTTATGATAAGCTAAAGAGATTGAATTCTAGAGTTGCTTCTTGCTTGTCATGCAGAAAATGAGTGAGAAAAGTGTAATTTGTTCTTCTTCCACCATAGTAAACATTTAATACCAACATGAGTGAAGATAACAAAATAGTTGTTTCTTTCGATACGGGAGTGTGAGTACTAATATCAGTAAAAGTATCAAGTAAAAAATACTAGTATCGAAAGGAAAATATCGAAATTAGTAAAGTATCGTCTTACTAACCGTTTGGGCTGTAAGTACAATTTTTTATACCCTACTGATCACGCTAATATGTTATGGATGAGGAAGGTTAGGTTCAGAGGAATTGTATCCACATTTATGTGAGGAGATAGTAGAAACCATTTAGGAAAAAACTACCCTCAGTACACCAAACCAGAACTTGAACCCTGATCTACCCTTCATCTGAAGTCAAGCCTGTTGTGAGTGTGACGCCTTAGACCATGCAGCCACTGAAGCGGGGGCCAGGTAGCTTACCTGAGAAATATTTACGTTGAGGGAGAAGGTAAGTGCTTTTGACAATAGAACATCTTTCTATTCTCTTGTCATTGACCTCTATGATTGGGGTAAAGTGTTCGCCCGTGGGTTCAAACCTAGCCGGGGTCGATGGATCTTCCTTGAGAGATAAAAATTTGTAGCACGACTTCCTTAGGAGGGGAAGTATAGACGTTGGTCCCATGTCAATTGTGGCATGTAAGGAACCCTGGAAGGTATGTGAAAACGCCTTACCCAGCAAAATTGGTAGACTCTTTCGCTCTTGCTCGTAGAAATTATCATGTCTTGATATAATCATTCGGTTCAGAAAGTCCGCGTTTAATTTCTTAAATAAATAAATATTATCTTGCCTTCCCCTCGAGCTTTATTAGCCACCTGCATCCTTTTGGACTTACCTCTATTATCCAGAAAGTTCACATGATTGTATGGGCTTGGGGGTGGGGGGAAAGGGATATCCCAGGGTATCTGGATCAGGGTGTACTCCATTTAACATGTAAGGTGGTAAGATTACCTTGCATTATTGTTTTACTATGACAAAAGATAGGGTCACAATACATAATGTAATCTATCAAGGTAAGCTTCATAACTATTTTTATTATTATTTCGCTATTCTTTTAAATGTAACTAACCCAATATTAATTAACTAATATTTTAAAACTCCCCTACAAGATATATTCTTTATAACCTCCTAATCTAAAAGTGAGATGTATCGAGTTGCTTTCTAAGTATCACCCTTTGACCAAATTGCGTCCCGGAGAGGGGGCAGATACATTTTACTGTCTCCTGAGTTGCGTCATGAGGAGTGAGCAGATACATTTTACTGTCTCCTGAGTTGCTTCTGGAGGAGTGAACAGATACATTTTACTGTCTCCTGAGTTGCGTCCTGAATGTTATCTGGAAGGAAAAACAGCCCGAAATATCACAGGTAAAATTAAAAATAACAAGGACAGGCACAACCTGCCAGCTGCCTCGACACAACTGTATCCAGCAAGACGTTTATTTCCCCCCTCTCTCACCTTACCTGCTCTTTCTGGGTCTTTCCCCCCACCCTAAGCTCCACGTGGCTGGTTAGGAATCGGAACCACAAGAGCGCGCTACCAGGTGGATTCAAAATTACAAGAAAACGTCTTTTGTTTTAGGTAAATTTAGGCAGATTTTCAGCGGTGACTATATAATATTGATATACCACTTTGTTCAAAATTTTATAATCTATGTTTTTATGTATTTATATAAATGTTTCCATGTATACTTTTTTTAGAAAATTATGCTGAAAACAACCCTTATGACTATTTTTTTAAGGAAAAAGTAATTAATAAAATACATTTTAACACATAGATTCATTTAATAGTCCTTTCTTTTATTGGAGAAAAAATGTTAAATTTATATCTCATATTTACGACTAGGTATAACCCTAGAACAATACCTCCAAAATACGTCACTTTATGAACCTATATAGGAGTATTAAACTTAATTGTTATTCCATGTTTCAA
The DNA here is from genome assembly GCA_902151455.1 of Timema bartmani. Lineage (NCBI taxonomy): Eukaryota > Metazoa > Arthropoda > Insecta > Phasmatodea > Timematidae > Timema > Timema bartmani. The sequence continues at coordinate 71,301 of CABFWB010002486.1, forward strand.
TTCCATTAAACATGATTTGATGGCCTAATTATTAAGGTGTCACTTTAGCAATAAGCTTGACAGCAGTGGATGGAGATATAGATGTTCAAACCCAAGCTAGGTGTACTGAGGATGGATTTCCTAAATGGGTTTATACTCTCTCTCCACACAAATGTAGGCACACTTCCTGTAAATTCAACCATCACCATCCCTGGCACAGTATCGTATTTAGTACATAAGTGAATAAACTGAATAGTTAGTAAAACGTGGTGGTAAAATTTTTTAAAAAAACCTTAAAGAGAAATCAAGTGGGCGAAAGGTTTTTATCAAATTGCTATCACAAGATCTATGTGTTAAAACCGAATGGTTTGGTAAAATCTGCAATAAACTGTGTTTTTTTTAATGGATTTAGGTATCACAAGGCTAATTATTCATTAAAAAAATGGGACGTCATATAACAGTGTATATAGAAGAAGTGTAGGTCGAAATTACTTACCATATTTGTAATGTGCATGTTGAGAGCTACGAAAGATATTAATGTTCCGCTGAACAAAATCATTATAAGTTGCACTGCTCTACTCAGATATCATTTTGACAACATTACGATGATAGATATACCAAGTATCTGCAAGAATTGATAGACTTCACATGCTCCCTCGTTTCCCGCTCAGTTCCTCCATCCAATCAATAGGTTATATCTTGGTTTGGACTCATATACGTCAACACTAACAAAGGTGATACATTTTTCTTATCAACACTGCTAGGAACTGTATCGTATCTTTTTCTTGCAAAGAGAGCGTGGAGGTTCCATGTGGGAAAGAGAGTGCTTGGGGATGGTACCTTCGCATATTGCCCTAAGAACTAAAACCAGTTATTTGCATTTTACAGTACAATAAATTATATCTATAATTCTGTTCTTTACGCTCTCCCACTAGACCAAAATTTAAGAATCAAATTCTTATTCAAAGAAGTAAACCATGAATTAATATTACATGAACTAATTTCTCAACCTCGTAAAGCCATCATGTATTTTAAAATATGGACTATATCATCAGCTAGTACAACTTGGGCAGATCTACACATTATTGGTTGCAAGTTTGATTTTGATCAAGTGTGGAGCTGGAAACTCAACAAATTAGGACAAAGGAGTGTAAAAAAATAATCAGAGACTAGTTGCTGGTTTCTTAATTAGTTCGAATTTCCATATCTGGATGAGAAGGAAGTGGGTGATTATTTTGCAGAAAACTACATGTCTGGTGAACCTAAATCCAACATCAATACAAGACAGTTTATAGACAATATGATTAACAAGTTGATCTTGATTCACATTTACCCCCTCAAATTTGGGCTAAACAGTCAGAATATTGCTAACGAACAATAAATCACTTTGATTAATTTAACTCTTAAATCACGATTTTTTCTACCATTTTAAAGGTCTAGTGTTTGTAAACTAAATCGTCAACATTCAGCAAATAACTTATATAATTAATAATAATCTTTCTAACTTCAACATATTTGTTTCGTGGCAATTTAAGAAAAGGACTGATCACCTATATATATACTGTATATATATGTATATATATATATGTGTTTGTCAATCTAAAGGGGAATAATAAATAGATACCATTACGTTAAATTTATGTCCGAAATCAGCCTACTCCTTGCTGTAAAATAAATGTTTATGAATAGACAAGACATGGACCTGTTTTGAGCTATTACCAACTATGTAATAATTTCTGAAAATGAACGGAATGTTTATTTCACTAACACTATATTTTATTTTTTATTTTCCTATTATTTTGAAAATTCAAATAAGACAGTATTTCCTATAATAGAACTTTTATATATTATTTCTGACCATGGCCATGACGAATCTCAGCTTTGCCCTTTTTGCCTTTTCTCTCTCTCTCTTGATGGAACTCAACTTTTCCCACGATCACAAATTACTTTTCAATTATTTTAGATTTTCTCCATATTAATATTAATTTGTATTTTATATATATAAGGTATATGTGTCAAACAAGGCCATGTAGACCTTTAAGGCCAACTAATAATGTCTGAACAACTGGCAAATGATTCCACTGGAGGGTAGCACCTACTTGATCGCCATGCTCTGCTGAGTGGTAGGTACATTTTTGTTTATAGCTCCGTGTATATAATGTATTATGAATATTCCTAAAGTATATTTAATCCATTTTCAAAAACTAAATAAAGTTTTATAATAGAACTTCAGTTATGATGTTTATAGGTAAGAAATAAAACTTATGTAGCTCTGGAAGGCACAATGTTGGCCTTATTAGGTAGGATCACATGTCTTATCAAATGATTTGCTTTAACATTTCTTGTTTATTTTTGTTTCATTTATTGTGTTCTCTCAGATTCTATAAATGGCACCAAAAAGGATAAGTCTTTAGAATCAAGAGCAGTTTGTGTTGGAATCACAAAACAAGACAAAATTATACGTTTTCGGTGCCCAGAATTTAACTATGATTAAACTGAGATTTTTTTAAACATTTTATTTGATTTAAACTGTACAAGCCATTTTTTAAATGGTAGTTTTATTGTTTTCTTTAGTAAAAACAGTTTCATTCAATCGCTTGTTTCATTAATATAAACTTTATCACCTTTTGACCCCTGGTCCTAATAAGGCCAATTTGCCCTTTGATAAAAAAAAATACTAGCAAAAAGTAAATAAATTTTCCACTTCATTTTGTATATTGTTCTTTTTCCCATAAATAAATGTTTGTAAGTACATGTGTTTGATTTGAAAAAGATCGGTCCAGATCCAATCAATTATCAAAAAATCCATCCTTAGCATTGCCTTAATTGGGGCCCTTACCATATGCATGTACACATTTTAATTTTTGAATGGCAGGAAAGAGCCATAAATTGAGTGTTTAGCGCTTAGTAATTTTTACTATCAAAACCAGATTTTTTTCAAAGAGAAGTGGAAGCTGATTTGTTTCGAAGCCAAGTCAAAGTTTCAAAGCTTCACACACCCCTACTTTGAAGTTTAACTGTAAATGTAATATAGTTTTAACAGTTTTTTTTTGTGCTCTGCGTATTACTACCTCTCCGGGATATCTGAATAATTACATTAATGAGGTAGGAAGGAGTAAGATGTAATTCTAAAAGAAACTCACCTGACTCTTCGTGGAGGTAAAGTGGGTCACGCTATTGAAGGAAAACACCCCTCGGTACACCCGTACAAGATTCATACCCCAGCCTCCCCGTTACCAGGAAAGCAGACAAGACGAGACTGACGCTTGGCCCTTGTGCCCACTGAGGTGTGTATACATTAATTAGGTTTTACCATCCTTTTCCCATACTCACGTCTTCAAATTATCTTTCAACTCTTTCCTTTAGACTAAAACATTGACAACGATCATGATTAATATGGTAATAATATAATAATGAACTAAATACTTTAGTTGGCCTTCAACCTGCACCAATAAATTGTTGGTTCCATAGGTCGGGGTTTGAATCTGGGCTCAGTGCACTATGGGTGTTTTTCTTAAACAGTTTTACACTCACCCTTTACGAAAATGCGGTTACATGTTATATTTTTTCCAGCTTTATCCTAATAGTGTAACTAAACACAGATATTCTGGATGGGCAGTAGTGCACGGTACGAAAAAAAAATCTTCGCCTTTGTGACCACTTGATTACGCATATAAACTTTTGAACTACTAAGCTTATTAACTATAGGCTTACTAAGCCTATTATTTTGTTTGTAATTATTGTGATACATTATTATTCTATGCAAAATCAGCATAAATAAATTATCATCTAATTTACTAAATGCAAGTATACGTGATGATGAAGAACATGACTCGTATCAATTTACTATTATAATTGTGGATTTGTGGCAAACAAAATTAGAAAAATATGGATGTAACAAAGTAACACGAAATTGCTCATCTAGAGCAGTGGTTCCCAAACTGTGGTTCACGAAATCTTCTAATGGGCTCGCCAAAATATTTCTCTATTGGCGGATTTTTGCAGCACTTTGTGAGGAAAGGTGAAGTATTTACAACTGTTTATCGTCTCACACTGAAGTCAGGTGGTTATCTCGAGTTTTCGTTTTTATTAACAACTATCCCTTTGACAAAGCAAAGTGCATGCAAGACCAAATGTAGCTCAAGGCTTTGGCCTATTTGGCAGACATTTTCTCAAAAATGAACAGTTTAAACCTCTCTCTTCAGGGGTCAAATATTAACGTTTTTACTGTGCAAGACCGTATCGAATGGTTCATAAAATGAATACATTTTGGGAAACGTGTTTAATTAGCAATTAAACGAAGTATTTTGATAGACTTGACGACTTCATGGTAGGAAATCAGATTTCTTTGGACAAATATGTAAAGAAAATGGTTATATAACAATTGAAGGGTCCTGGAAAAACCTTCAGAGAATATTTCCCAGCCATGTCCAATAATAACAATTGGATTCGCAATCCCCTGAAAGAGACAGCAGTTTTGAAATCCTCCACATTAAGTTTGAGTGAATCTCCTTGAAATATCTACTGATTTTTAATTAAAGAAAAGCTATACATCTTTGTCATTAATTGTTTTCTGGTTAAGCTTAAAGGAGAAGTTCTCATTGTTATAGAATAAAGCTATAACAGCTTTGTTACCATTTTCTTCTGCGTATTTGAGCAAGAAATGTTTTCTTCATTTGCCTATTTAAAAAATAAATGCAGAAACAGGCTCAATGCTGAAAGTGACTCGAGACTTTATTTATCGTCTTTGGTTCCTGACTTTAAAGCTCTGTGGCATCCAAAACAAGCATATCCTTTTCACTAAGTCTCGTGAAGAGGTGAGTAGCTTTTAAAATTTGCTAACAATTTTGAAACCTAAATTGACATGGATTTTTTTTAATTAAAGGAGGGTATTTTTGTTATGTCAAAGTAGCAGTTTCCAGTACAACTTAAAAAAACACATGTGAAGTGTGATAATATTGTGACAGTAAAGATAAGAAAATGATACTACAGTACTTTGCTTATTGAATTTCAGTTTTAATTTTTAAAATATATGTATATTTATTTGAACTTTTACTTAAGTAGTTTCAATATTATTTCATTATATTTGGTAGGGTATCTCAAAGTATCTACCGACATATAGTAGGTTAATTTAAAGATATTAAACATTTTGATTGCAATTTATAACTAGATTTCATAAAAATTAGGTATAAAATTGAGTGGCTATGTATATTTACCAGGGGCTTCGTGCAACTCAGATGTTTGTGAAAGGGGTTCGCGAGTCAAGAAAGTTTGAAAACCGCTGATATAGATGATTTGTTTGTAACTGGAACTGTCCGGCTGAAACGGTCTCATTTGATTAGGCCCATAAAGGCAACTGAACTTCAACCAACAGACATTTTATTTCACTGCGCTTTACTACCCGTTTATATACTGCAGATCAGATAATAAAGGAAATAAAAGAATTGAACTATTAATAATACCGAAGTAGGCACACCAGCTCTTGGGTTTTCAAGAGAGGAAGGGAATGGGGTGATCGGACGGGAAGTAATCGTATGAAGGTTGATCAGGGATTGTGTGTATCAACCAGTAAGTTGTGGTGGAGGGCCAGCTTATCATAGATTAATTTTCCCTCTATCTTTCTACTTTTTCTTTAATTTTCCCTTCCCCCCCTCTCTCTCTCCTTTCTTCCTCTCTATTTTCATCACTCTCACAAACACATTTCCCATACATCTCCTCAACCAATTATCTCCTCCTTGCTCTCTCTTTCTCCATTTCTACTCCTTTTTCTCATTTTCATTAACTTTTTTTTTCATCTGGCTCATACCCTTCCAACCCTTGTCCTACTTGCATACCCATCCTTCTCTAGTCTTCCTTGCTCCATCCAGACTATACTTTTTCTTAAGCCTTATAATAAATTTAATATTGTAAAAAAAAATGACCTTGTGTAATACATAGAGTAGATTATTTTAAGGTGATGAATTGAGGCTAGTAAGATAACATTCAAATATACATGAATAGTCCTGATTTCACAATTTTTGCTAGAAACATTTATACCTTAAGAAAAAGGATGAGGTGGAATAAATAAAGTACATTATAAGGTTATATATTGAGGATAATAAGAAAGCCTGCACATATATATATATATATATATATATATATATATATATATATATATACACATGAAATAGCCCGGATTTCAAAATTTCGACGCTATGATGGTTATATCTCAACTGTAGTCATCGTCTTGATGGCACTTGATGATCAGATCAAAAGTCATTCCCTCCTCGTTGGTGCTGTTTTGGGTCCAAACGGTTTATCTTGATGTTGTCAGGATCAAGAATAGAATCGGGCCATTCTGATGATTGCTCCTCCTTGACGACGACTGGATTGTAAAGGTTTCCAGACTGATCTCTTTCCTTTTGGTGGTATACCAAACTTTCCTTCACAGCTCTCTATAGTCTGGCTATGTTCCTACATCCAGGAACTATCACAATCAAGTAAGTCGATTGTTGAGTTACACGTTTAAGTACAACCTCATTTTTCATCTTCATTGATTTATCTTAAATATCCCTTTCCAATCTCCAATTTGTTCAACACCTTGACTTTATTTCCTATGCGTCTGAACATTCTGAAATATATGAAACTACTCGACCACACTAGCTTTTATACGCCGGGAGGGGAAACCATTAAAGTTAGGGTATGGTGGTTGCCATATCGATCCAATAATTATGTGTAGTGTCAATTCCTAGCCATTTTATATGATACCTACCATTTCTGATAATCTTCTCAGTAAGGTATACATCAGGATGCAATGTCTTCCTGAGCTCTTTGTATAAAAATCCTCCCATGATAGATATATCACTAATATATTCTATAAAGAAAGTTCTAGGAGCCATCAGGAGGACCTTATGTATCTTTATAAGTTCTACCTAACAGTTAGAGGTGCAGCCCTTAGTAAAAACATCGTTATGTTTACTGATACGAATGATATTACCTACTTTAAATTTGTTAGATGTGGGATTTATAGTTTTGAAACTTAGATAGATGGTATGTAAAAGACTATCGTCCTTAATGTCTATACAGTCCATACAGTCAAATTTACTGCAAAACTGTATTCATCTAATAAATAATTTATCTTACGGATACATCGATACAACCCTTTAGCCATTAATCTGGTCCACATCAATTTCTTTAGCGTTCGATTAAATCGTTCCACAAAGCTATATTCTACATTGTTGTTCGTTGAATAAAGATTGATACTTAGCATGAGAGCTTTAAAATCAGCGTTGTAGATCTTAGTACCATTATCTGTTTGCAGAGGACGAACGGTGGGTTAGCCATTCGCAGTCACTTAACGAATAACATGTACCATTGCTGCGTTAACATACCTCCCAGTTTTAGTCTCGTAAGGGAAAGCACAAGCCCTTTTGCAATATATGTAGATAACTGTAAGAAGATACTTGTAACCCTTACTCGACTTAGATTAGGGTATCCTCTCTACCAAATCAGCCTGTAATAACTCGTTCTACCCTGACGCTGACAACTCTTCTAGCAAAACGTCATTTACAGGACAATGAATTTCACGTGCAATTTCTTCTTTGACGATGTACTTGAATATGGACTTGAATTAACCTTGATAAATACTTAATAGTCTGATCCCATCATTTTTTAGTTTGTAAATGATTGAAACAATCTCATTATCGTGCACCAAATGTCCCATTATGATCAATGAATGTAAGAACCGCAATCGCACCAGCAATTAGATTGAATTATCCAAATAGGTGCAATTGAGCTCACTTACTCTTTGATTCTTGTGTAACCTTTCTCCCTCGAGTTTATACTGGAATGTAGGCTTAGTAATAGGTAAATACTTCAGTCCTGTGCGTGACTATAAGTGACCGAAAGGTTTTATCTTAAACCTAAGTTCATTCATTTCCTCAAGCATGGGCTTTTAGACGTCGAAATCGTCCTTGATGTATAACAAAGGCCTTTTTATAAAGAGTAATTCTAGAAATCTGTAGGAGAAAAAATCTATTATTGAGAACTACTGTACCGGCACTCTTACGTAAGGATATGTGTATCCCAATCTTAGGGTCACGTTACCAACGTAATAAAGGACCAAGGTTCAATCGGAACGAGAGAGAAGTGTAAAAATAAGATTCCGATAGATTTTTGATAAGATTTTAATTAGATGGGACTTCCTCCTCCTCATTCTATACCTCAGGTCTAGATTCTGATTTTACAGAGGTCATCTTAATCATCTTATTTAATCGTTATGTGACATGTTTGAAAGTTTCTTTCGCAACAAGTTCATACTCTTGTAGTGTTCGAGTATTTGTTTATGCATTCCTTTAATTAGCTTACTTGATTTTATTATATATTTTGCAAACCTTTCTGACAGTTGAAGAGTATGAATGTGTTAAACTATGTAAATACTTATGGCAATATTTATACGTTCGAAAAACTCATCTCGACATATATATAGTAATAGGTAAGGAAGAAAAGTTTATCATGAAAGATAAAACATATCCTTCTGACACCTTGAAAGGTGGTGGTAAGATATGCAAACAACATCATATATGTTAAAATGGTATTGGAAACTGTTGCTGAGCTTATGAACTTATATTTCGGTAAAGCTGTAAGTGTAATAATAACATACTTTGAATCCAAATACATTTTAAAGAAAACTTCTTTGGCTTTTGATTCAGCATAAACTTTAGATGCAGCCTCTGTAGCTAACATATCTGGTCCAATGTTGCATATAGGAACACCTTGCATGTTGAAATAATAATCATCACTCTTAATCTTGATAGACATAAGCCCTCTTGTCTTAATACTATGCAATTAAGTATACCTTATGTTAATTTGAAAAATGTTTACCTAAATATCTTGAAAACCACACTTTGTGGAAAAAATGTTTGGAGCAAAAGTTGTTTGGTTTTGAGAGGTAAGTAAGTTGGTGGTGTTAGTATGACCTTGTTTGACGTCGCTAAGATCACGTTAAGGTCACTTTTATTTTTTTAAATGGGACACATTAATTTTTATTGTAGATTCTTGTAGCTCTAGTCGTAGCATTTTCAAAAAGGTGTGCTCATGTATCATTGGAGTTTTTTAGTAAGTTTGAAATTTGTAATATGTTTGAAAAACAATCGTCAAGTTTTGAGAAATATTTATATGTCTTCTCTAAAAAGTGTTTCTAGCCTAGTACGTTCAGACAGAGGCAAGGTACGATTCCTGGACTGATATACGAGGCTCACATTATACTTTTTTAGCAAATCGTGCTATTACAAGTATGTTTCATGTACGTCATACTTTATGCTAATGTGTTTAGAAAAAATTCTCAAATTTAGAGAAAGAGATCTATGGTCACTGAAAAGCGTTCTTAGAGTGCGAAGTTTTGAGAGTGTCTAGGTTCGACACCAGGACTGAAGTACAGAGCGTTAGATACGTTGAAATTTAGAACCGAAAGTTGTACTATGATAGTTTATTATATATTTTAGAGTGAGAAGAGTATTCGATAGGATCACAAATTATATGTTTATATAGGGGGTTCCAACTCCATGATAGCCCCCACCCCCCCACACACACTTTTCAAATTGGACATTTTTATGTTTGAGATCGTTTGTACCACATTTTTACCCAGATTGCACAGCAAAAATATATTGTGTTTACCCCATTTGTTCATGCACAAATCTGAAGTCAACTTGTGACAGTTTGTTTACCGTGAATTTGGTTCACCCAATATAAACTTATAATTTGTGGGCCTATCGAAACCATACGAACAAAATTTCTCGTGGAATAATCCGGTACAAATAAATAACAAATTATTTATATCATAAAAAGAGGATTTAAAAAAAATAGGAGGTTCTACCGTGAAGTGAATGTAAACATATCATTTGTGGGTCTATTAAAACGATTGAAACGAAATTTTTAGTGAAAAAATCTTACATAGACACTGATCTACCTGTTCCACCCCTTCTTTGGAGATCCCATGGACTGGTACACCAATATCTATACTACTACTATTACTACTATTAGTACTACTACTACTACTACTACTACTACTTTCATAATAAAAGTCTTACAAAAATACTTTTTCACACATTTATTACAACAAATTTGACAAAGTAACACAACAACTTTTCCATTTTAAAGTTTATTTCACAATACAGTTTTATTAATTTGAAGTTTTAATATATTATAATAAAGTGATTTGGATTAGGAAACATGATTAGTTTAATCTAATAAAAATATTATTATTAGAGTTTTCTCTTACTTTTCTTTGGCATTCTATAGATTTCGTGAAAGATAAAACTCATTAAACTATGAGTTACATTATTTTTTGGACTTCATAATTTGAATGTGTGATTTAAAATAATGTTTATTCAAAAAAATTACCGTCAATGGAAATTCTATAGTGCTTACTCAATTTTTTTGAAGATACTGCATATGCATATGCATTTGTTAGGTTTAATATTAACAATTTCATCAAAGTAATTAGTAAAACGAAATAATTGATAAAAAATAACTTTACTTACTAGATCCTTTAAATCAATATTCCTCCACATAGTAATTTTCTATAGTGTATGTACTTAAAAAGTATTACTAATACTCTGTACAAAACAAAAAAATGTACTTGTCAGCCAATCAGAGCAATCGGGGGCTCAGGGATCGGATTCTGATTGGACAAGCACAAACTAAGTCACAAAACTAAATGATACACTATTCTGGTTTCATTATTTCTTTCCTTTCTTCTTTTTTTTTAGATAAAATGTTTTATCATAGAGGCACTCATTGAGCTCAATCATTTGGGGGCAAATACCAAAATATACACATTCTATGGGTTTTTTTCTATAATAATTATTAAAGGTGAGGTGGAGAGGATCTCGAGCTACATTTTATATTTCATTAGTATTTTTTAGCATAATTATTTTGGGGTTGGGCTAGGATAAGTAAATATTGCTACAGTAATAATGTTTAGTTTAATTTTTTACATTTCTAGTAAGCTCAACAGTTCTTGAATAAATATATCATAAGCGTAATGGAATTTGACCCGGATATCATTAGTGGATGGACATGTTTTCCCCACTCCAATATTTTTCTCGAAAGGGGAACTTTTAGGACCTAAAATAAATAGTGACTTTATTAAATAACATGAAAATACATGCTTGGATAGATTCAAAGAAGTACCTCTCTCCCTTGATAGTCAAAAAATAGCCAAGCACTTGGCATTTGAACACAAACAGTTTTTGTATGGCACGTTAGTTCATTGGGTAAGGTATCTGCTAATTGAGCTAGGAGCTCCGGGTTTGATTACCTGCATCATTGAAAAATATATTATAACAATAAATTGGGGGTTTCCCCTTTCACAGTTATGTATTGAGGTAGGTGTTGTTTCTTCTTTAAATTCAGCCCTGGGATGCTAACATGTGTAATATATGATGTGTAGTATCTGAACAATTCATCCCCACTCCCCTCCTAGGAAAGCGAGCCAACCCTCCTTCAAGCTATGCCTCCAACTGTCAGTCAACAAAAATTAGCTGTTGCAGCTTGTTACGTTTGTTTGAAAATAAAAGTCAGCTTTACGTACCAATTGCATTGAACACCAGAAATAACTGTTCCTAGACTGTTAGAATTTTGTTAAATAAAACTAATTTCATTTCATTCTTTTTTTACTGAAAACTAAATAATTCCAGCCGTTACAGATACATTTAAATAAACCGAAGTTTATTGTATTTACTTAGGTTTATTAAACCCTTGATTATTTGGTTTGATGTACTTAATTTAATTTTATGTTTGATATATGTTGGTTTTGATTTGATAAAAATACCAATCAAATTAAATTAGTCAAGAATAGAATAAAAATCAGGTTTAAATCACGTAAGAAGTTTATAAAAGGTTTTACCTTATATTTACTTTAGATTTACGTATCAATAGCAATACAGAAATATGTATTGACGATAGTTATCTAGGGTTAAGTTAGTTCATAACTCGTGTGCTGATATACAGTAATCAGTCTGCTCAGGGAGTACGCGTTGAATACCTTAAATAAAATATTAAGTAGAAAAAAGATCGTTTTAAATAGTGATGAAAGGTCTGTGTTAAAATATATTTATGGCTATAATAGATATTCAAGAATTGTAGAGCAAATTTGTATGTATTTAAATTAAAAGTTGCTACTAAAGTAATATTTTGATTATTTACGTAAAAAACATTTAGCTATGAGAACTTTATAATTCTGACCTTAACTCACGTTCCCTTCCACCTTAGCTTATTGTTATTTTTCTAAACATCTCTATATTTAAATATAACAGTATTTAACATTATACATTAGATGTAATTCATCACATAATAAAAGCAAAGTAACATAGCTATATTATAGACACACTCAGTTTACTTTCTGTTCGCAAAATATTCTTTATTTCTTGCTTGAAAAAAAAAATTGTCTCACTACAGCAAAACGTAAATCTATTATTTACAGTATCCTTTATCGTAGCCTTACATGGATTACCAGAGGTTTCTTTTGATTAAAACCTCTTAAAAACACGTATTAAAACCATTACACAACCATTCACACCATAACCGTTATTATATCGGTTAACATTTGTACAGTAGGCTCTAGGAAACTATAGAACTGAATTAACACAAATTAGCACCTTTTTTTTTGTTACGTACTGTACATCATAATAAATTATTTAACACACACATAATCTAAGAGAAGACAATAATTTTACAAATTTTAATTCATGTGAAAATAATTAGAAATATTATGAATACATTTCCAAACTAGCACAAACTTAAGAATACAATGGTTTTCAAAACGGGTTTTTGTTTTAAGGGCTAAGTTTTATCCTAACAGGACAAACACATATTACTGAATTAAAAATTGTTGAATATATAAATACACCAAGAAGTCACCAGCCTGGCCAATAAAACTAATGCCTTATTCCTAATTACAAATATTTCTTCACCAAGATCACTTGTGTTTTCCTATTCCGGTTAATATTTCTGTGATGGTCTCCAAGCTTCTACTTGTATCTTTTTATCTCCTGTCCCGGCCAATACGTGACCTTGAAGAAAAGGACGATTTGACAGTACTGCAGTGATACTATTGTGAAAAGTCTTTCTAGTGCTGAGATGTGGAATAGTGTTGAGATGTGGAACTATGTTTTTAAATATTTCAACTAACCGTATGTATATATTTTAAAGTAATTTCTTTAAGTATGATACTTTCAACGTACAATCCAATACAAATAGCTACCATAAAACCAAATTATATATTACTTTGAGTAAACAAAACGGATTAAAAGGTAAAAATTGTGTTTGTACGTGTATGATCAAAAAAATTAGATTTGAAAGATTTGGCTGCTTAGGCTTCCGTTTATGATTGCTATCGGCTTTACTATGGCTGTTACTTCAGTCAGGCAGTGAGTGTTCAAACCAACCTCAGCTGTAACTACTCAACAATAACAGTTAATATTATATTTCAACGATTACGACCACATTCGAGGCTTCTTGTTTTGTTATCCCAAAATATTCCAAAGTCTTAATTTAAATTAACTCCGAGCCTGTACAAAATAAACTGTCGCAAAATAATTACACCGATGCCCTCATCGGCTACCACGTGGTTTAAGTCATCAGGCTCACATTGGACTGGATTACCTATGGCAAGGAGATCTAAATTCAATATTTTTTTGGGTTACATACATCTGAACTGTTTTATTTATATGTGATTTATCTTTTTTTGTTTTCTTATTTTCATTCCAGGCTTATGGCGGTGATCATCAAACACCATTCAACATCCTGAAACCTTAGCTTAAGCCATTAATATCCCTAGTGTTGAACCGTATCTTTTAAAATAATATGTAAGTAGGAATCCAGAACTTGTTTTATTTTTGCGATAATTTTGAATGTTTCATCACTTTTCCAAACAAATATTTATAATGGTTATAGAATATTTTCACATTAACTATAGAATACTTCAATATATATAAAATATATTGTAATTAACACTTTTTTTCAAACACATCACATTTTAATTTTTTTTATTAACATATAACAATAATGAGAAGCGTAATCGATGTGAGGAAACGCACATGCGTTATAATAATATGCGCATGTCATGAGCAATACAACTTTGGTTGGATTCCCCGTGAAAAGGACTTTATTCGATTCTAGGACAGACAAGCAAAAATATATATGCCAGTGTAGCATGAAGATTCCTCCATGTTACTAGATAAATGTTTGAAAATATATAATATTTAATTAAACATATATTTATGCAACATGAATTGAATTGTGACAGAATCACTATGACACATATCTATCAACAATTACAGTGTTCGCATGCATGTGAATTATATAAATCCAATGATAATTATATAAATTACGATATAAAGTAGGTGACTTTTTTTTTTACATAACGAGTTACACAGGCATATTAATTTTGCTTTTATCAAGGAAGGTACAGTATCAAAACAGAAAGCATGTTAACAAGTGGTCGGAAAGAAGCAATTTTGTATATTGATACAAAATTTCAATTTTGTGTTTGATTTATTAACATTTTTCATAGTTCTAACACTAATTAATTGTATCACTATTTTTTATGTAATAACAATAAATAACCAACATTTAGTACAAGAGTTTATTTTTACAAATAAAAATGGTTATAATAATATTCATGTTTATTTGGTAAGGAATAATAATAATTGATGATAAGGTTCTTCTTTTTTTCTTAACTATCAATAAAAATAGGCTTAACCCTTCTGTAAATGGTTATGAATGAAAAGATTTTATTCAACATTAATATAAGTAGGCCTATTTAATTCAACAATTTATCAACATCTGTACAAATGAAACTTTACTCAAATTTCTAAGAAAATAAATTATTTTGTGAATTTCAAATACATTCGAATTTTGTTAAAAGTGTGATATCAAGCAAAATATACCTAAGATTGGTTTTCATATTCAACATTATACTAAAATCTAGCTGAGATGTCAAAATATATTACGAGTGTTAAAATAGCTTGTGTATGATCTTAATTTTTTCTATACTCTAAATTCAACCTCATGGTCTATTAATTCTTTATTTTGGAAAAGTATATACATGGCCCTATTTAAGTTATTTCTTTGAAGTGGATTTGAAGTATATAGAATTTAAGTTCTCAGATTGTATGTACAAATATCCTTTATATGTGGTTTATGTCAATTATTATCGGGTGCTAGCTACAATAAAAGTAATTGACTGGAATTAATAAGTACTTATATATTAAGAGTATAATTAAAAGGAGAAGAACAATTTTGGGTTCAAAAAGTTTAATATTTTAGATTACTATGAATCAATAAAACTAATTACAATAATTAATATATTTGTAGAAAGAAATCATTTAAATACAAAGTTTATCATAGATTGTGTTAAATATAATAACGATGATTTTAATCAAATAATGAAATATTAGAATCATACAAATAAAATAAAATGTAAGGCTTTAAAAATGTAATCATAAAGCTTAATAATGTATTAATATCACATAATTATATTAAAACAATTTAAATGATCAACCCTTAAAATTAATGGTTGCCACTTTCAACCATAATGTTTTTATACTTCAATAATATTGGTAGCAATTTAACCAAACACATTTGAAAATAAAGTTGGTCCTAAGAGTTATATAGGCCAAGGCCTTAGAACTAAGGATATAAGTGTAGAAATTGTAATTTAATTTTTTTCTATAGATAGTTAATATTTATTTTAAAATTAAGACAGAATTAGAGTATCAAAATAATAAAACAGGCAAGAAATAGCTATTATCTATCAAAACGTTTTTAGTTATTTTTAATTGCCAATAAATAAGAGCTACCGTATAGTAAAATGATGTAAAACTAATTATAATAAGATCAAACTCTATCGGATCTTACGATATAAAATATTTGAGTTGATGTGTCACTCGCACTGACAGCCATGTGGTCCTTGATATTAGGCTCACGATAGATCGGAAAACTGGTGACAGGGAGGTTGAGGTTCGAGTCTCGGCTGAGAGCACTGACAGCCATGTGGTCCTTGATATTAGGCTCACGATTCATCATAAAACTGGTGACAGGGAGGTTGAGGTTCGAATCTCGTCTGGGAGACCTGGCAGGTGGTTTCCCACATGGGAGCCATCACTGTGATTATCCTAATCCTTTCTCCAAACTAATGCAGTTTAATCCATCAGCCTCATCAGTGGTTGCAAGGGCTAAGGCGTCACTCTCCCCCAAGACTGAAAGGTCGATGATAACGGGAGATTTGGATTCAAATCTTGGTCGGGTGTACTGAAGGTGAGATTTCCTTGTTGGTTTCCCACGCTCCTTCAGCAAATGCGTGTACACATTTTCATCTAACTATACCATCCTTATCACTACATCATTGGTTTGAATCTGCGGGTATCTCAAATTGGTAGCAAGACAAGCTGATCAAAAAAAATAATGAAGCTATCTAACAACCAATTGGCTTTTATTTAGGGTTTTTCACCGCGTTCCATTACTCGCTAGGCTCTTAGGCATGTATATAATATTTACACTAGGGGAGTAGGGACAAGGATTTTATAATAAATGTATCTGCATTTGTGTGGAGGAAGATTGGGAAACCATTTAGAAAAAAAAAACACTCTCAGTACGCCTGACAGGGATTGTTAAAGCATACTCACTAAAAAAAAAGAGATGTGTTGATACGTCAAGGAGTTTGAAAAAAAAAAAAAATTGCCGTGATCAAATTGTATGAACAAGAACTAATTAGCTGTTTACTGAATGAAATTTTCCCCTGATTGATTATGCTGCAAATTGTTAATTCGATGCACTGCATGTTTAGTAGGGGAGGCAGAGGGAGGGTAAGGGGAGGCAGAGGGAGGGTAAGGGGAGGCAGAGTTGAATCTAGAGAACGGGTGGACATTAGCGGATTCGGTAACAGCTTTGAATAATTTGATGTCCAAATTGTGTTTCATAATTCAAATGGCACCCACTTGGTGGTAGAGTGGACGACCAACAACGTAGAACTGGGATGTTTATATTCTGTGATTTGAGAAATAAAACAAAATAGATCTCTGATTTACGCTTTGCTAAGATAGCATAATTATATTTGAAAACAATTATTGTAGTATCCAAATATATAAATTGAACACTTAGCTCATAATATATTATTTTAACTAGCGTAGTTTGCTTTACCTGTGAGTGGGAGGTTGGGGTTCTAATCCCAGTCAGTTATTATGAATTTTTTTCTTAGTGGCTTACAACTCTCCCACTGCAAAAATACGGATATACTCTCTTCCTAAGCTATCCGTCCTTATCTCCCACTTAAAAAATACGGATATACTCTCTTACTAAGCTATCCGTATTTATCTTCCACTACAAAAGTACGGATATACTCTCTTCCTAAGCTATCCGTTCTTATCTCCCACTACAAAAGTACGGATATACTCTCTTACTAAGCTATCCGTCCTTATCTTCAATACAAAAGTACAGATATAGTCTCTTCCTAAGCTATCCGTCCTTATCTCCCACTTAAAAAGTACGGATATACTCTCTTCCTAAGCTATCCGTCCTTATCTCCCACTTAAAAAGTACGGATATACTCTCTTCCTAAGCTATCCGTCCTTATCTCCCACTACCTGTCCCATTTGAGTAAATATGTGGACAGTCCTTACGGATTGTAAGACGTGGTGTACAAAATAAAAACATGTTGGTACTCTTCGTCACTGCTGTGAATGTTGTTAAAACTTTCCGCTAAAAAAACTTAATGACCCATTACACGGGTGATTTTTTTTTTTTTTTGCTTGATTCAGTGTATAGACCAGTACTGAAACAACCATGGCAACTATCTCTATACAGCCAGCGTAGAGTTACTACGAAACTTGTGATGCGCATTCACACGTTCATTGTTTTATCTATGTTTTGTGAATAACCATTGTTACCAAAAAAAACAAAATTCCCTTCAGAAAGTGATTTGGAGGTGTGCAGTACATATTAAAAAAATCAAAAGTATCACCG
>CABFWB010002486.1:89487-106982 GCA_902151455.1 Timema bartmani
CCTCCTCTCAATAGACGCTTTATGAAACGAGGCTAGCGAGTGCTGAGGAACTACTCCATAGTTTGGCTGTTTTCCAATAATGCCACCGGCTGGATATAATGGTATGTATGTAAATAGTTATTTTTTGCAATACATACACGAACGCTATCATTTCAGTATTCATCATTGAAATTATTTCATTCATTATTTTTCTATTTTATTTTTGTCAGAGCATCTGTGGGGCAGATAAACCACTTCTGTGGGCTAAATCTCACCCGCGGGACGTAGTTTGGGGACCCCTACCCTTTGACCATTCGGCAACTGAAGTGGGTTAAATGAACATATTAAAAGCTTGATGTAAATATTATGTAAAACCATTTTTAAATACGAGATACATTTAATTAAAACCCTTTCTCTCTAGAAAAAAAAAATCACGTCTTATCAACTAGCTAATGTTAGAGAACTGGTATTATTTCTGCGTTTACGTGTGTACCTAAATATCGTTAATATCAATTACGTCCTAGTTTAAATGATTGTCTCTTGTTATACTCAGTAACTAAAACAATGGATCATTCTCATGGCTATGGTTGACCCACTGAATTAAGTATGAAAACATCGGTCGCGTGTAAAATAACTTGTCTTAGTTAACGCGCTAGTTTCGTGTTGAGCTAGACTGCCTAGAACGGGGATATCGAGGTTCGAATCTCACTCGAGTGAACTGGGAGTGGTTTTTCCTAAATAGTTATCCACTGGCACTCCTCGCAAATGCGGGTTTACTTTCTCTAAATTCAACCGTCTCGATTCCTAGCACATTAGTGTAATTAGTACTTAAGCGTATAACCTAACAGGTAGTAAGGTGCGGTGCTAAAAAAACACAATTTGTCGGTTGCGACTGTGTTATCCTGTGCTCCTGTTATATAGAACGAAAGGGTGTATGAGGGTGTCTGGTGTTGGGACCTAAATGGTTGGAGAATGAGGGGGTTCGGGGGGGTGGAAATGGTGGTCTGTGAAAAGAGTAGGATAGGGTGGTCGGGAAAGTGTTTAGAGAAGTGAGGGTAGCTTTCCGTGCCTACTCGTTTAGAACACGGGGACAGCCGACAACAGTTGCCGACGATAGTCCTCCTCCTCCTCTTCATTTGTTAGCCTCAACATGGTTCGTGACGTCTGTTGCTCGTTTAAATTCCTTCTCCTGTAGGTTGAACATTTTAAGGGTTGGAGGGAGGCAGGCCAATTTATTTTACTATTGCCGTTTCCCTTTAGTTTTGGCATCGGCATGGAATGGCAGACATAATATACTCAAGAGTGAGCTTGGTGTATATAACATAGTTCTAAATTAATAAGAACGTGCCAAGCAATGGAGAGAAACAAACCAGTTCATATAAACTCTGTGCTCATTTTGTACAAACAATATATAAGTATGTGATATGATAAAGTTGAAAGCCATAGATATTTTAATTTGAAATTATTTATTAATTGGTTGCTGCTATAGACCTAATTTGAGAATTTATATCGTATTTTGTAGAGTTGTCGTCACAGCAAGAGTTTTAAGGGGACCTACTCCTATACCACCTTCCCAGCCCCTTTGAGGATGTTTATATCATATTTTGTAGAGTTGTCACAGCAATAGTTTTAAGGGGACCCACTCCTCTACCACCTTCCCAACTCCTTTGAGGATGTTTATAGGTTAGTCGGCAATGGAGACTATTATCGCTATTCGGATCCGAGCTCGGGGTTTGACTATCTATCTGTCCCGTACTAGCGTAGCGAGAGGGTGTGGAAATATTTTATGTGGAAAATTATCCTCAATTCACTCAACAAGCATTGAACTCTCGGCCAACCGGTTATTGGGGACTTAAGTGTTATCACCGAGGGAAACATGCATTATTATTATTATTATTATTATTATTATTATTATTATTATTATTATTATTATTATTATTATTATTATTATTATTAATTTAAAAGTACTGAGCAGTGTCTGCAATGCTATAAAATCAGTGAACAATCTGTGATGCTTTAAAAGCACTCGACAACGTCTGTGATATTTAAACGTACTGGACATCTGTAATACTTTAAAAGCACTGGACAGTGTCTGTGATATTTAAACGTACTGGACGTCATTGATGATTTAAAAGCACTGGACAGCGTCTGTAATACTTTAAAAGCACTGGACAGCGTCTGTGATATTTAAACGTACTGGACAACGTCCTTGGTGATTTAAACGCACTGGACAACGTCTGTAATACTTTAAAAGCACTGGACAGCATCGGTGATATTTAAACGTACTGGACAACGTCATTGATGATTTAAAAGCACTGGACAGCGTCTGTGATATTTAAACGTACTGGACAACGTCATTGATGATTTAAAAGCACTGGACAGCGTCTGTAATACTTTAAAAGCACTGGACAGTGTCTGCGATGCTTTAAAATCACTGAACAGCGTTTGCGACACTTTAAAATCACTGGACAACGTCTGAGATATTTAAACGTACTGGACAGCGTCCTTGGTGATTTAAAAGCACTGGACAGCGTTTGTAATACTTTAAAAGGACTGGATAGCGTCTGCAGTGCTTTAAACGCACTGGACAGCGTCTGTTATGCTTTAAAAGTACTGGACAGTTTATGTGAAGCTTTAAATTAGCTATCCTTTTCATTTTATTAGTGAAGTCATAATAGATACTTCGATTTTTGATTATATGCGATAATATGAATAGAATTAAATTTTATAACGAGGACCTGGACTTTTATGACTTAAAATTTATCAAATAATTACCTAAAATTATTAACAAAAACACGTAATAGATATACACTGGATCAAAGACGCGCTTTAAAGATGAAAACTAAATAATATATAGGTCTATGAAATGAAAAGTATCTAACAACTAAACTCTTGCATTCTGCTAGACATAACATTGATTAAAATATACCTCCTTCAAAATTAACAACCATCGCCTCCCAATGCCAACCTTTCCAGTTTATGTGCAGTGTCTCACCAGAAACCATAAAAGCAAATAATTACAAAGATCAATGCTTACATTAAATAATTATGTTTGGCGTATTTATACATTTATAAACTACCAATATTATCTAAATAATATACAGTACTTATTCAATTAGAATGTCTTAAAATAACTCAAAAATGCCTAAAAATTATTCAAAAATCACTCAAACTAAGAAAATATTAACTAAAAATCTAAATTAATAAAAAATTACAAAAAATGTAGGCTTTATATTAAATATACATTTCTACAACTAGAAGACCATGAATAGAGTTTATGTAAATATGAGCTTTAAATGTTATAAACAAAAATAAATATGACATATCATCAAAATTCAGGCTCTGGATATAACATAAATATAAATTGTGGCTGTTGGTCCTAATTAGGTACACTAGCCTTTTATGCAGTCAACATTTAAACCAGTAAAACCGAAAAGGATACTACACAATCTCAGGTTGGAACAGTAACCAAATCAAATGTGTATTGCTTAAAAGAAAAATCAATATTTTTTTAAATATACAAAATAATTAGAACTTGTGAGCATGCCGTAACTAAATAAAACCTATTCTATGAATTTTCTTAATAATTAGACTTTCTTTCTGCTGCCTTGAATGTAAAGGTCAAATAACCAAATTTAAAGATTCTTGAACATGTTCAAATATCTGACAATTTTGACATATTTGACATATTATGACATATTATGATGTTAAGGTACCTATATACTTTTGGTATTCAAAAGGTTTTTTCTTTAGAAGTGATATGAGTATCAAATGGTAGGTCGCTTTATTTAAATTTCAGTGAAAGGCTAATAACCAGAAATGTAGTTTTTATTAGCTTTATATTGAATTAAGACAATGGATGAACAGATTTGTAATTAAATTCACAAAACTATCCAAGTTTAATTTTTTGCCAGTCAGATATCTAGAAGAATTAGTTCCAGATATAGCTTTGATTGCAGTCTCAGAAATTCAATTAAAATGTGTAGACCAAGTTGATAAGTAGTTTTACATCATTCAAATAAGATAAAACTTAGCTAAAGTCAAATATATCTATGAACAAGTTTTTTATAAATTTCATAAAATCTTAATTTATTAAGTTCCCATATAAAACTTATGAATATGTGTACATAGCTTTTTTTATAATTAATTTAGTAGATCGAAATATTTAACGTGTTAATTATTAATATATGTTTATTTGTATAAGGGCCAATATCCGTAAATGGAAACATAAGCATTCTATGTAGAGCCGTGAAAACATGATTGTTCTGAGTAAAAGAAAAATATAACAAATTATAGTTAATTAGTGTGGTATTTTTAAATGATAAATACATGTTTTAACCCTTTAAAATGAGAACAGTAAATTTGCTGGCATTTAAGATCCAGGCATTTCTACGAGATTCTTGGGCGATACGACCATTTCTGAAACAAAGAGAGAAACAATGAAATTATTAACTTTAATATCATAATTATTTTCCCACTGTACTTTTTTGAACAAATTAGTTAAATAAGTACACGACTTATAAACTACGCACACCATCTGGTTTCCCAGCCATCAATTAATTACTGTAAGAGGGAAATCAATTTTACCAATTTTAAAAATATTGAACATCCTGAAAATAAAAGCCCTTTGAAATTGGCAGGAAGAAAAAATTACTAATTACCTAAATTATATTAAAAACGTGATAGTAATAACAGTAGCTGAGATTTACAAAAAATACCTTTTTATATTTATACTCCAAAGTATGTGATCTGCAGCTGTTACTTTAGATAGATAATATCAACCGATGAGATAATACTAATATTATAGTGAAATTTTATTCATTTTGAGTTCAATAGAAGTTAGTATTTTCTAAATGTTGTTTACTAATATGTTCTTACTGTGGTTAAATACGGAGAAGTTCTTATATTGAATGCTTAGGAATTTTTTCAAAATTGTGAGTTTCTTTTAACTTTATTTTTTACATTCATTATTGTTTCCAGCCTGTGGCCTGGGTCAGTATTTTTATTCAAGACTTTTTCAATACCGGCTTGCTAGGCCTGCCATAGCTCCATATGCCTTATAATATAACTTAAGACTAGGACAGACACAAAATCCAGTCCCCAGCCGTTAATGTATCACTGTGAAAAGGTAAAATCACATTTCACCAATGATAAAGTTTTCAACCATGTCAGGAATCGAGCCCAAGATTCCGACTCAGTATAAAAAGATGCTACCGATTGAGCTAAGGTATTGTACAGTTTCTTTTAACTGAGATGAATAAAAAATGAATGCAATAGATGATTAATTAGATCAGAACTAACTAAGCTAATCTCTGTCAAAAAATCATGTTTCCTTTCAAAATAAACACACCCAGACTAAACAAATAGTTTTATATTATTTGTAAATTCAATATAATAGTTATTTATTAATCTAAAGGGTAGAAACGGAAAGATTAGATAAAAAGGAATTGACCCACATCAACATAGAAAGAGGTCAATAGAACTGCAATGAAAATCAAGTGAGGAAAACCAACCTTTGTGGAACAAACCGGAACCAGAGGTTATTTGTGGTTATTGCTGTACGTCTTAATTTCCGTTATGGATATACTTATTTATTTACATTTATAGGATAGAGATGATAGGTAGAATTTAAAGGAAATGTACACACATTTACGTAGAGTAAAAGTGATAAACCAACTAGGCAATAAACCCCCTCAATGAACCTTCCCGTTGCTGGCGATGCGTACCTGCCATGTTTTAAGCCTTCTCATGCCCACTGGTATGAGTATAGTTTATATTATTATATCTCATTGTCAATACAGGCTGTACTGTACATATTTATATCAATTATTACTATAGTTGATTAAAGATGATAAAGGTAAACTTGAGAGGAAATGTGGTCACGTTTTCATAGAGGAGTAAGTAGAAACCCTTCGGAAAAAAACAACCTCATTACCCTCAGCTGTATTTTTAACATGCACCCCACAGTACAGTGAAAACCTGACTGAGTAGGTTTGACATTTATACAGCGGGAACCCCACATCAGGTGACTGGGGGAAAAAATATGAGGATTTCAAACTACCTCTAATGCAACTTGAAAAAAAGGAAAAACAATATTTGAATTTATGTTGAACATAAAAAAAAAGTTTGAATGCTGCTTTTATTTGTGAAAAATGTATGTCAAGCCCAAATTACAAACTGAATGTAATCAAAAACTTTGCTGGGAATATAAGATAAGAAAACCCAACAGTTTATTCGTTCGCAGACTATGAACCACATGCGAGATAGTTTATGTAAAGATATATATCACTATTCAAATATATTTTTATTATTCTAGTCTATATTATTATGTATAATTTTAGTGTATGTATTTATGTATTTACTATTAAATTATCCATTTTAAAATCAACGTCTTCATTCATGTTCGTGTAATGTGTCCCATTAGCAATTTGTTGTACAATGATTTCGAATAGGAATCATTTTAGTGACCAAAATAGCCCGGGAGGCGCATTTCAATTAAGAATTTATAATTCATTATTATTATTATTATTATTATTATTATTATTATTATTATTATTATTATTATTATTATTAGCACCGTGTCTTACTACCCATTCGGGCTATACGCACTTACGTTAGAGGAGGATCCACAGTTTAACGTGGGATCCGAACCACGGTGGAGACCTGGAATTCCACACATTCGCAAGTCGTGATTGATACACGTCTTGTCAGAGTTGAAGGAAAGGTTTGGCAATCAGATAAAGCTGTGTCGGAACCAAGGATTGAACCCCGGACCCACAGCACAGAAGTCTGACACTTTCAGGTCAATGATCATATATTGCTGTAGATCAAATAGTTTCTCCAATGACAGTGTAAAAACTTTCCTCATTTGATAATTTTATTATAAACATCTTTTGTGTATGAATTTTTTGTTTTTTGGTAAACGTCCCTGTATCAAAAAAACATTTTTGGGGCTTCCCCACTAGAATATTTGACCACCGTGTATTTATGCACCATTTGGATTGGGGAGTACCTGGCTGAACAATTTCAGTTTCCTAGGTCTACTAGACTATGAAAGTTTTTTGGCCCTGTCTTTTTTAAACCCCTCCGATCCCTCATTTTGAGAAATATCTGTCACTATATATTCCTACACCACTTAGGGCTAGGGGTTACGTGTCTACCAAATTACAGCTTCCTAGTTCTTCAGGCCTTTGAAATTTTTGTGACTTTGTTTTTTTAAACCATTTCGGGGCCCCACAATGGGAATTTTTGACTACATACACCCGAATATTTCAACACTACTTCATTCTATAATGAGATAGCGTGATGGTATATTTTAACATGTTTCCCTGATAAATAGAGAGTAGAACAAAAGAAGTCCCGTATCGATCTGATGAGTAGAGCCTACTTTTTGAGTTTGCTGACAGTAGACAGAATGACAAGCATTCTGAAAATTGATTGTTAGGTATTCTTATCGATTATACTACCCCGAAAAATTTCAAAATTTGAATGCGCATACATATCTTAGAGCTTTATTATGTGCATAGATTTACCATCTAAGAAACAAAAATTAAGTAAATTGAAAGAGGCACTGTATAGTAAGCATCCTATTAGTACGGTGAAACAAAACTAAATAAATCTAATTCTCAAGTGACAAAATAAAACGACTAAAAACATACCTAAATTTAAGACACATGTGCAAGCGCGTTTACAGTGGCTTTCTTACAAGGAGGCAATGTTGCAATGAAGATAAAAACAGATGGTTTGGATTTACTATCAAAAAACCAAACCAAGCAAGCCTAGTTTACACGTAAAACCATAGAATAAATGAATAACTCATTTTATACACAAATGCAAGCACGCTAACAATGGCTTTCCTTCGTGGAGGGATTGATGCAGTGAATACCAAAAACATAATGTAAATTTACTTTCAAATAAAAGAAACTAAATTACATGCTAAACCATAAAATATATAAATATACAGAGAGATAATAGAGGGATGGACATAGGTAGAAAAGATATCTGAATATATTTTTTATATACTTTATATTTCTCCCTTTATTTGGTATGTGGACTAAACGTCAGAATTTTATATAAATACTTTATGCTGACGGGGAATTTGGTGTGCGAATGGCCGAGTGTGTGGATTTCCTATATGACTTACCACTTTCCCTCCAGGCAAGTGCTGGTACATTTTACATGTCCTTTAAATTCTACCATCTCTATCCCTAACCACATTATTGTAATTAAATAAATAACACGGATAGTAAATAACATAGTTTGAATAAAAAACAAAGTAAAAACTAAAAATAGAGTATTGTTATAGCACTTTATTTCGAAACTTGCTAGGTTGTGAAAATAGTCCCCATGTGTTAAGACCCTTCTCATTGGGTATGTGGACTACAGCGTCATAGTTCTGTTACGTCTGTGAGCAAATACTGGCCGGGTGTTATGAGTAGAGGCTTTCCGCTCTTTCTTCACGCAAATTGAGGCACACATCCTCTAAAATCTTACTTTCCTCAGCCTTAACTTATTTTTGTGTTAAGAGGGTTGCAGAGTAGATCACTGAAAAGCGTTGAAGACGTTTAGAAATCCCAGGTTATATATGAAGAGATTTGATGTTCTTTAATATTGTTTTCACCAAAATATATTTGAAATTTCTGAACAGTTAAAAAGTTTAAGTTTCAAGTTAAAAATTTTGAAAAAGTTGCCTATAATTTAAATAAAACTCTTAAACCCATCTCACATTATCTTAAAAATTGTATTTGTTACCCTATTAAAATATTATGGGACTGTATTTGATAGAGAAAGGCTATGAGTTTATAACCTTTTGGATGTACTGTACCTGTTTTCGCGTTAATATTTGTTAAATTGTAAAAATAATTTATACTAAAAATTTAAGCTTGTCAGAAACCTTCTTATAATTTTCGCCTATACTTTGTTAAAATCAATATTTAATATATCAAATAAATTCTTAGATAATGCGTGATTTTAAACGTCTGCAAAGTTTTTAATTAATGTACTGTACATACCTCTTAAGGTGGGGATGTAGGGAACTCAATAATAGGCCAGTGTTTTTCAGTTTTTGTAGCAAATCTTTTTTTGGTCAAAACAAATTAAATATTGCTCCAGTAGAAACATAGAATTTAATTTTCTTCACATGGTGATATCAACATTTCTTGAATATCTGTCAAGGTTAGCCTGTAACTTAATGAAAACATTTTTTCTTTATTTAAAAAAGTTGTCATCTAATGCCTTGCTCATGAAAGTTATTCACCAAATGTTGATATCATCATGTGTTTGTACTAAGCAATATTTTACATATTTTGCTAAAAAAACACATGCCTTTTTTCACGTATTCTACATCCCCACCTTAACATGTGGATATCTCGACCTTGTAGTAAGACGTGCCGAGCAAAAAAATAAGTCTCACTGTATAGTTAACTAATTTTTAAAAAAAATCTTTCTTCAATGAGCTTTACAAATTTAAAAATTATTGAGAATGGATAAGTGTGATCAACACACTAATTAAACCATCAATCTACCAGCATTTCATTTCCTCTAAAACACGACGTATTTAATTGGTTTTGAAATAATTGGTTCGTCGAGTTGATGTGAAAGGACGATGATTGATGTTAGACATCAGCTATGTTTTCATGTTTTACATTAGGCGTCGCGCGCAGGTTTAATAAAACGCAGGAGACGGGAAGTGCAAAACACACTACGTAATGGAAGCTGAGTGGCGATTGGTATTAATAGATACGTCCTGAAAACCCCACCATCCTCTTTAAATAATAGATACACGAATTGAATGAAAATACTCAGTGTTAATAAATTATACATTCTTGTAAAACTATAGTTGGATCGCCGAAGAAATAACCTTCAATCCAATGTTCACAGGAACAACCTTCTTTATCTGACTGCTAGAAAAGCTACTAGATCTTTTTTGACTTATTCATACGTCCAGTCATGTGACCCACAGCCGTTAATTTTGATAGATATTACCAATAAATTAACAATAATCATATTGTAAAATGTTATCATTGTTGGCCGCAAAAAAAAAGTTTATTGTCTAAAAGAATCTTCTGATCAAAATTGGACTTTGGTTTGTCAGTTCAAAGCTAACAGAAAGTAGCTCATATAGGAGGCCATGTTGTTTTTAAGCGTAATAAACTGGATTGTTGGCGAGAGGGAGGTCGGGGCTCAAATCCCGGCTGGCTGTCCTGAGCGTAACACTTATATTTTCCTAAATGGTTTACCACTTTTCCTTCATGCTAATGCGGATAGATATCCTTTAAATTTTACCTTCTTCATCCCTACACTAGTTGAATATCTAAATGAAAATAGATCCCTGACGGGTGGTTTGTGGTTCAAAAACTGGATCCTTAATGTAATCATCCACCAACCAATATGTTCTTCACCTGTCACAGGGGATGTCAGGGGATGGCTTATGCCAGTGGTGGATATTCTACACCATCTAAGTTTTATATTCTTTAAAAGTTTCTTACCGGGTAGTCACGTGGGCAGGTTCATATAGTCCGAGTTTATGGTGACTGGGAGGTCTAGGCTATAATCTCGGATGGATTAGTTGAGGTTTTTTCCCTTAAATCCGTTCCAACGCTGTCTCCAGGTAAATGCGAGTAGGCCTAAATTCCTCTAGATTTTATATTTCATGTATAAATAGCTCGGATGGGTTGAAAGATGTGGAGGATAGGGAGGGGGGAATTGTCTTTAATCTTAAGGTAATCAATCCAAGAGTGGGGGTAGGTTATACTGTCCAGCATGACATTTGTTGTGTGGGTGTGTGACAGTGAAAGGGAGAGTTGTCATCTAAATGGATTTCAACTCAGGCAATGTAACACATTGTTAATTAAATAGCTTCAAACCTTGATCGGTAGCGTTGAAGCTTTGACATTTTTTGAGCAGATATTTCGAGCATCGGTTGGGTAGCAGCTTTGACTACAGTGTGCTATTGTTTTTAAAATACATTTAAATAGAAGTACAGAGAATGATAATCACATTTTAGTTAATTTCGATTCAGGAATGTCACCACAAGATTAGGTAGACCCTGGTTGGATTCCGTATAGGTATGATGATGATACATTTTAATATATCTAATTTCCAAAAATTAAATTAAATTCTAAAATATTATTTTTATTTATAAATTGTCTCAAGAAAATAGCATTTCAAAAACTGAGCCAATGGCCACGTAATCTTAAGTGTTAGGTTCACATTGCACTTTGTCTCTGATGACAATAAGACCAGGATTGTAACCCAGGCCCGAGATACAATGAAGGGTTTTCCCCGTCGTTTCCCCACCCATTCTCAACGCTAACGCTTTTGCACTTTAATATAAACTACTTTCTTAAGCCCTAACTCTTAAATTAAACTTCTAGAAACACGTAGAAACATTTTTAAAATATTCGTCTAGTTTTAGATGCTGTTGACAGGGATGATCTCAGCCGGGTGCACTGAAGGTGCTATTTTATTATATAGCTTTACCACGCTCCATTAATGCAGATGTGTGAAAATTTAGTCTCAGTTCTACCACCATTATTACCACCTCATCAATGTAAATTCGTTTATAGTCCGGACAGGTAGTAAAACAAGAAGCTCGTTAAAATATCTCAATAATAGTTCCATTTAAATTAGACTCAATATGTTCCTCGCAGCGTAAACTAGAGTAGTATTATGCTAGGAAGGATTCTGATAGTTATAAACGTTACTAAGTCTACTTTAATATATGCATACGTCAAGTCCTGAGATCTACCGCTATAAATTTTGAAAGATAATATCAATACATGTAAAATAAAACAAAAAAATAGTAAAATAATATCAGATTGGCCCGAAAAAAAATTGTATAAACTTGATTTCCATTTTCACGGATCCGTTTTAGAAGGATTAAAGACACATCCTCTCCCTATTTATTTATTTTATTTTTAGCACAACCTCTTAATACAGGTTCAGGTTGTACGCTTTTAAACTAATTATACTACTTTGTTAGAAATGAGATATGTTTAATTTAAAGAAAATGTACCAATTTTTTTTTGTGGAATTAGAGTGGAATACCATGTAGGAAAAATCAACCTCAGTACACCCAACTGTGATTCAAACCCCAATCTACCCATCATTGTTATCGACTATTGCGAGGGTGACCACCTTGGACCCAGGATGGGCAACCCTGTCACCAATCCCCACAAGTGGTGAATTGTTCATAAAAGTTTGGTGAGTTTGAGTTTGAGTTGGCCAGCTCTCAGAGTAAAATTAACTTTTACATGACGGCGTGTGCTGGTTTTATATCCTGCATATAATTGGATTAGTTCCGCATTTGTTATCAGTTCAGATATTCAACCAATATTTCTGATACTTGTCAGAAAAAGAATTGCCAAATTGAACAGTCTTCATCATTTGCGCCTGAAACAGTTGTAACTGGGTCCTCAAGGTGTATACATTTTGACTAATCTTGTTTAAACAGTATGTTTTGTTTTAAATGTTCAATTGAGAAACCTAATTTCTCAATTTCTATATGGTGTAGCGAATGAGATGTGAAATTTGTCACACCTGCTTTAGGCTATTTAAACATCCTAAGCAGGTTTTTTTTAATGTAATAATATTGCTAAAAAATAACCTATCACCATTCGCGGCTTCTCTAAGATAACTGATAGATCCATCATATTTCATCCGCAGGAAGACAGAAAGGACATTCACTCTGTGTCTTTTCCCGAAAACGCGCAAGAAGATAGACCTTCTTTAGTTTCCTTGGCAGAACCCACTTAATTCTCTCTCTCTCTCTCTCTCTTTTCTTTGTGATCACCTTCTCTATAGTCGTCTCTTTTTCTCTCTTCGCTTGCTATTTTTCCTGTCCCCATCAGTTTATTTTCTTACTCGCGTTTAGCTACTATTTCCTTTGAGAGCTTGCCATTTATTCCTGCCTGTTGTACACAAGTTTTCCACAACAATGTTGCCAACAGCTGAATATTTTTATCCCATAAATATATAATTTTGAACGTTGATAAAATCAAATTATTTTTAAGGAAGTCATAATTATAAATTATTAATACACCAAGTATATATATAAAATATGCAAAATTATGGATGTTATTCAGATGAGACCTCAAAAAAAGATTGCGTCTATTTTACCAACTCAATTTGTTAATGCTAAGTTTATTTTTAAGACGTTCTCAAAGGTTGTTTCTAGGACAATTCTACTATAAATTAATAAGCTACAGTAGATTTATATTGAACCAGAAAAGGTAAAACATGTATTTTAGGAATTTTCAAAAATTGAACGCAAAGATTACCAGGATTCCAGCTAACAATGTTGCATATTTTCCCAAACATTGTAAAGTTTTATAACAGCACCAGTGATTAAGAAGTATAAAGTGTCATAACTGCAATAAATTATATTGATGATAGCTGGGGAAGGGAGGTCGAGGTTCGAATCTCAGTCAGGTTTAATGGGGATCTAGTTCTGTATTTTGCCCATCTACGCTAATACGGGTGAACTCCCTCTAAGCTATCCGCCTCTTCCAAACCTAGTGATTTAAATCCTTACAAACTCGTATGTTTCATATAAGATAGAATAACAAAACATTAGAAAATAAAATACTTAAAAAACATAGCTCAAGGTTAAATCTAGTAGGAAAGTTGCTGAGTTGGTAGCACCACCTTCACGTTTCACATTTTGTTTCCACTCTTCAACTGCTTCCTCCTCCTCCCCTCATCCCATTTTGTTTACACTCCTTTTTCCCGTCAGTGTCTGCGCTGCATCACTCCATCATGGCACCGGACCGTTCTGATATTTCACACCGGCTCCATCACTGACAAAAGGACGCCCACCCTCGTTGTATCAATCTCACACACTCACATATACACACACATATATTCACACACCCCAAGCTTTGCTTGGATGTCTAGGGGTATGTTTTAGAGCCCAATAAACTTCCAGGTGGGCAGGGCCCTTGGGTCGATGCCCTTTTATCTTAAATATAGCAAACTCATATTTGAAAGAACCTTTTAGAAGATATACAAAAAATATTTCAGGTAGGCTATTGACAAAGGTCTATTATGTTTGACTGATAATTGACCAAATGGGCAGCTACAGGACACAAGGCTGGGCATATTAATATATGAAAGTAGGCCAATATTTCATAACTTTTTAAATGTCAGGTATGGTTCTCAACTAAATATATGTCCAACATATCATTGTCTGTTATGTAATTAATAGACAGAGAAATAAATATTTGTCAGGTGGTATGATTAAAATAATAGACAAACATACACGTGGTCGGATGCCTTAGCTCATTTGAGAGAGCGTATTATGACTAATAAAAAGGCCCCTGGTTGGATTCTCGGAGTGATTAAGAATGTATCTGTAACATTGTTTTTCCTTCCAGTGAATGGAATTATCTTAGCATGGGTTGTTATTTTCCCATTTCTCTTCAAGTCCATATGGTGCATTTATTTATTGAACTTATTTTTACTGGTTCAGATGATGGGAGAAGGGAAGGAATGTAAAAATAAATGGTTCGACACAATCGTACATACATTCTTAAATAGTGTATTGGGGTTTGAAACAAATTTTTCGAAAATACTTTACCAGTAAACTACCCTCAAGTTAGTTTTTCTCTGAAAAAAATAATGTACCCGGTTTTGATTATCATGTGAAACACAGATCATATGTCCACTTTGATCAAAATGTCTATAGACATTTTCGAAAAAAGAAATCCAAATTTAAGAAATTAGTTTTCAGTCTTCTACCCTTATGTCAAAACCAGATTTAAAATAACAATTTCCTTACAACATTTAGCTATTAAGTTTAAACTAAAGTATTTATCTGTAGCCACCGCGGCGGTATAAACAGACAAAAGGACGCACAGAATCGTAAACCCCAATTTTTTGAGTTTGGGGGCATATTAAACCAGAAAATCCGTCGTAATCTCTAGGTAGAAAATGTTCACAATTACAGCGCTCTCTCTATGGTAGAAAGTAAAAATGTGGAGGTTGTTAAATGAAAGGTGGTGCGATGGAATCTGACAGTACCATCACACGATGGTTAAAAGCATGAAGTGAAGATTAAAAGACTATGTGCTATGGAAAGAGAGAGAGAGAAGTGTGAAGAAAATTCAATTAGCAGTAAGAAAAAAAAAAGTTCCCTGATAGGACGGTGGCAGAATGGTAAGGGATGGATCAAGAAAAGTGGGAAATAAAAGGGGGGAATGGGGTACCCACCCATGACGGTTAAAAGAGAACGACGCCTAGCGAGGAGACTGTGTCAGAAGGCTCTTAATCCAAAAGACGATAATGAGGATGATGGTTGGGTACGTCAAGACAGAAATGACAAGAGGTCGATAAATTTGGTGGGGGAGTTTTGTTGAAAAACGCTTGAAGGACGCTGCCTTACTAAAGTGAAACAATATCACACGGCGATATTTCTTATGGGAAGAGTAGATTTAAGGCTTCAAAAAACCTAAATCCTGGATCATCCTACTATTGTTTATTGTGACCCTGTTTAGGAGGAATGTTATGTTTCTAAACTGTTGGCTTTGTTATTCGTAAATTTGGAAAATGATTCCTTGATAGCTCGATTATGAAGCATTGGCATTCTAAGCTAAACATAAAGATTTTGATTCCCACG
Organism: Timema bartmani; assembly: GCA_902151455.1. Taxonomy (NCBI): domain Eukaryota; kingdom Metazoa; phylum Arthropoda; class Insecta; order Phasmatodea; family Timematidae; genus Timema; species Timema bartmani. The sequence goes on from CABFWB010002486.1 coordinate 105,083, forward strand.
TGCAAGGTTCATTTTTCAAATTTTCGAATGTGATACTTGTCATGGCTACCTTCATAACTAAAAGATAGCTTCAATCTTCAAAGCTTCGATAGTCACGTACAATTAATGGTTTATCCGTCCTCCATTTTACTTTGATCTTAGAGTTGTAATATTTTTCGTAGAGGTTCATTCCACCATTTACAATAGACACACCATTCCGAAATAAAAATATTTCTTTAATAGTGCGAACTTTCTTGATGCACGCAACGAGCAACAGCAATCCATTAGGTGGTTTTTGAATATCTGTCATGAGTACAGCGGCATTATATGACAAACTTTTTAAACGAAGAGAAAAAGTTGTCATTAACTACAAGGACACCCTTGACGGATATTCAAGAACTAATGAGATCACTATATTGTGAAGAAAACTAAACTATATGTTTTTACTGAAAAAGTATTTGATTTTTATATTAAAAACTACAAAAACTCTGCTCTTTTCTTGCGTCCCCCACTCTCCTACCTTAAAAAATGGGTTAGGAATATGATCGTAGAGGGATCACGTGATTTGCAAGACAGCTTGTATTGTTTAACTCAAGAGTTTTATCTAAAAAAGAAATATAATAACTTACATCTGAAGAGCTGGTCACAGAAATTAAATATGAAACTCACGAAGTGTGTTTTGCCAGTGTCGTGGAGGTCGGGACTTGACTCATGGCCGGGTGATCTCAAGATAGCTAATTCCTTAATGGTTTCTGATCCCTCCTGATGAGAATATGGGAAAAGTTAATTTTTAATGGGTTTAAATTAAGTTATCCCGGATGGATATTAAACAAAACATAACCCGTTTCGATGGCCGCGTGGTCTAACTCGCTACTCTTGCGTTGGACTGGACTTCCGATGACGGGGAGAATGAGGTTCGAATCTCGGTCGGGTGTACCGAGGGTGGTTTTTCCTAATTGGCTTTCTACTCTACCTACACAAAAATGTGGGTACACTTCCTCTAAATATAATCTTCCTAATCCCCAAAACCATTAGCGTAATTAGTACATAAGTGTATAACCCAAACGGGTACTAAGCGCGGCACTAGGAAAATAACTAAACACATTTATTTTATTGCACTCTACGTCATATTACGTCTTTATCCTAATTGAATTATAGATTTTAGATCAACTGCACTGGAATTTTCTTGGAGGGAGATTATAAAATCATTCAGGAAAACCCAATCTATGTACAACTGTTAGAGATATGAACCCTGCCCTCACAGCCTGCGTGCACATTGTTGCAAGTCAATCATTTATATTATGTATTTTAAATGTTGTAAGAATTAGTAATTGCTATTGATAAATTGAGAAGAGATTTTGGTTTTATGGGCACCTTTAATGTGCCTACCAGAAAGGTAAAAATCTTCACACTACTATATTTTTATGGGAATGGCAGCTCTAAGTCATCAAAACCCCAAAAAGAGTTCTCAAATAACTTAGAATCTTCTATTGTGATCATAACAACAAATGATTAGATCTAGTCCCCTACACCCTTACACTTAGTCACATCATTGAACAAGAACGGTGCCATCAGAAGTGTCATCACTCTGGCAATTATGCTAGCTCTCCACTTGACTTGTCGGAGCTATCCTAACAACTGACCAAAGGGAGGAGTGGGTGGCCTGCGCAGAGTTTGGCGCTTCTGGTGCCCATCTGGCATGGCTCGCGTTTTGTATATTATTTAGCTTATGGGATTTTTCTGCCCCTCTGGCGGGGCCAACATCAAACTAACTTTCGCGTACGATTACCCTTTGGGGGAGTTTGAAACCCATTTTGCATATTGCAAGCATTCCATGGTTATATTTTAATGCTTCTGGCTTAGACCAGTTGGTTGTGCACCAGCTCATGATAAGTCAAGGCCTAGAACCCTGAATTGGAAC
>CABFWB010002487.1:0-12863 GCA_902151455.1 Timema bartmani
ATATAATGAGGATGTTGGAGTACATGAGATAGTAGAGGAAGCAAGACTGAGATGGTATGAGCATATAATGAGGATGTTGGTGTACATGAGATAGTAGAGGTAGCAAGACTAAGATGGTATAGACATGTAATGAGGATGTTTTAGTACATGAGATAGTAGAGGAAGCAAGACTGAAATGTAATGAGGATGGAGAAGAAGAGGATGCAATTTTTTTTAAATGGAAATGAAGTATGTAGGGGAAAAGACCGTAGGGAAGCCAATAAATAGATGGGAGGAGCAAATAACACAAAGTGTGCAAGTGATAGGAGAAGAATGGAAGCAAATAAGGAAAGAGGAAAATGGAGGTATTTTACTAAACTGATCCGGTCACAGGCTGGAAACATATTATTATGATGATTCTTGATTAATTTTACTATTAAACCTCCTGAAATTCTACGGACTAATTGTTGTTAGCCCAGCTTGGACCAAACTTTGAGAAATACTGTTTTAAGGTGTACCTTTATAAGATAGGCTCATACAGTACTTATGTAAGGTAATACTTCAGAAAGGTAACAAGCGCACCTTGTTTAGTTACACTATGGTGTAGCTTATAATACAGGACCATAGTGTAATCCAGGGGTCGTCAACCTTTTTATGTCCAAGGGCCAAAGTTTCTGTCTCTTGTTGGTTAGTGGGCCGCAATGATGTAACGATAATATTCTAATTGAATACATATTAATATATTCGAATTGATCGCAACTAATATATTATTTTTCTTTTGATGTCCCGAGTGTCTCAACGGTGATGAGTGAACGCGAAGACTGCCGACTATATACGAACACACCCGAAATAGTACTTTCTCCCTTGTCTACTATAGTAGTCATTTGCAAGTTCAAGTTAAATTGGTACAAAAACGTAATATTTCTCTTAGCGTATAAAGCAAAAATAGTTTATAAAATAACTCAAAATACGTATTTATTTTATTATTTAACTATGTAAAATATAGGCCTGAATTTGTAAAAAAAATCTCTTGAAATAATTTATATTTTTCATGAGCTGGTGGGCTGCAAATGGCCCGCGGGCCGCGGGTTGAATACCCCTGGTGTAATCAGTCAAAGCAAACGTAGTGTACTTGTATAAGTCGCAGCGTTGATTAAATCACGTGCTTCCGAGGCGGTATTAAACGAAGCCTCTCGTTTTACCTAACAACCAGCGCGATCTATATTAATGGCGCGGTTGTCCAAACAAAACTACGCGCGTTACACGAATCATAGAGAACTATATTCTATAAAGGTCATATGAGCAAACGGTTTTGATCCCCCCCTCCCTTCCTGCACTATTACCCCCCTACCCCACCTCCACACACACCCAATGTCTGCCTCTGAGGTTATACTCAATGCCAGGGGATCAAGTTAATGAAATGCTCTTGAATTGCTACACGAAATTTAATGGAGTTTAGTTACACGTACGTATTGGGTTTCATTCGAGGGTTTTACAGACACTTCAAAGTAAACCTGTTCGTTAAATCGAGGCCATTATGCATTGGATTGGGTAGTTTTATTTCATTTTCATTTATTTGAGGTATTTAACGTGCAATCTCTAAGCCGACTGATTATATATGCACACGAGAATATCTATGAGCGAGAGCAAAAGAGCCTACCCATTTTGCCAGGAAAGGTATTTTCACATACCTTACAGGGTTACTTTTTTTTTATATGCCACAATCGACATGGACTTTACTTCCCCTCTGAAGGAGGTAGTGCTACGGATTTTTATCTCTCTAGAAAAATCCGTCGATACCAGCTGGGTTAATTGGGTAGTTAATTCATCTCTTAAATAGTCATTCAGGTGTAGAAATTGATAAAGTTTTCCAAAGTGATTTTTCTGGTCCCATTTTTAGGGTGTTTCTTTGGCTTAGGATAAAACAAACATGAAATATGTATAAGAGAGGCATCACACTTTTTATCTGAGGTTAATAAATTAATATTCGTCCCATACCTTATTGTGTGTGTGGTATATTAAATAGATAGTGAGAGGAAAATAATTTTTTTTCTAGTACATACAATACCTTATTGTGTATACTTTTATTTTTTAAATTCATTTGACGTGCACTGTTTGAAGCGACCTACCATATCTTAGATATAGAGCAGACACAACATCCAGTCCCCACCAGTTAATTTATCACTTTGGAAAGGGAGAACACATATTTATCCAATGATACATTTTTTTGTCCATGCCAGAAACCGAACCCGGGATCCTTAGTTCAGCAGAAAGACACACTAACGACTGAGCCTATATGTCCGAGGACTAGTGTGGTTTATTAAATGGATAGTACAAGAGATAGAACATTAAACTAGTGCAGTACCGTTAAGCTGTGAAAATTATTCTTTTTATGGACGTTAATAATCACGGTAAAGTAGAGTGGTTGGAATTTAATTATAGATCCCAATTTAGATCAACCCCCTTTTTTTTGTGGTGACTGTACACAGTGTTTACTCTGAAAGATAGCAAGCCTACCCTTATTGTTTCCGTCATGATTCAGCTTATATGATAGTACCATAACTGAACACGTCAAGGTGAGACTGTAAACCTTTCAGCGTTAACTGAGTGCCAGTCGTGTTGAGCTAGACCAAGTGAGGACGGGGAGATCGAGGTTCGAATCTTGGTCGGGTGAACTGGGGGTTGGTTTTTCCTGAATGGTTTTCCACTCTCCCTCCACTCAAATGCGCGTTCACTTCCTCTAAATTCAACCTTCCAAATTCCTAATCCATTAGTGTAATTAGTACTTAAGCGTATAACCCGAACGGGTAGTAAGACGCGGTGCTAAATAATAATAATATTAATAATTAACTGAGTGAACATCTTTTATTAATATGTCTCAACAAACTGTAATAAATAATCTCTTTTCTGTTATCAAATGAGGTCATTTTATTAAAGTATGGTTGCGTGCCTATCTGAAAGGGTCATCTTAATTCGCTAGGAACACTATCTCCTGACGCCTGCTGATGTATATTTAAACGTGCACCCTATTTATCAGACTACCAAGGGGAGATTCGAAAGAGAATTCTTTCAAGTTAAATTAACATTGTTTTAATACCACGTCTTAATATCTGTCCAGGCTATAAGAATGTATTCACGCCAATGGTTTAGTGACAAGAAAGTTCCGACACCTTAATTAGCTCAGTCGGTAGCGTGTTTGTTTACCGAGCTAAGGGTACCGGGTTCGATTCCTGGCGTGGACAAACCATTCATCATTGGTGAAATGTGAGTTTCCCCTTTCACAGGATTGAACTAACGGCCGGGGGATTGGTAGTTGAGTCTGTTATAGATTTAAGTTAATTTATAAGTCGTGTGTTGATATGTTCAATTCGTTTAGAAAGAGCACGTTAATACCTCAAACAAAAGAAAAAAATTAGAAAGGCAGAATTTATAGGAAATATATCTTCATTTGCCTGGATAATGGAATGATAAACTTTTTAGAAAAAAAAACCTGGCCTCTATCAAATGCTGGGATTCGAACTTTAAACTTCCTTTTACTAGAAAAGTCAATTAAATAAAACTGTATTTTAGTCCGTACGCCCACTGGTGTGGGTGAAAAGGATACTCCAATCACAGCTTCAAGATTCGTAAGGGTGTACTAAAGTAGTATTAATTGTTTGTAGTTCTATCAAACCACAATATCAAGATACACCCATTGGTAACTTTGTCAAATATTTGCTCTCACTTGGCCCGCCTCGGTGGCGTAGTTGGCTAACGCGCCAGTCATGTTGAGCTAGACCACCGAGGACGGGAGATCGAGGTTCGAATCTCGGTCGGGTGAACTGGGGGTGGTATTTCCTAAACGGTTTTCCACTCTAACTCCAAGCAAATGCGGGTTCACTTCCTCTAAATTCAACCTTCCCAATTCCCAATTCCTTAGTGTAATTAGTACTTAAGCGTATAACCCGAACGGGTAGTAAGACGCGGTGCTAAAATTAAATTAAAATTTGCTCTCACTGTCCGTGTTTGGTTCGACAACCAATTTCCAGCACAATGGCTAGGTCAACGTGATCCCCATTAGGGATGTTAAAAAAAGTATCAATACTTTACTAATATCAATATTTTCCTTTCGATACTAGTTTTTTTTTACTAGAAACATTTTTCCGATACTTTTACTGATATTAGTACTCACACTCCAGTATCAGATCTGTATCAAAAGAAACAAAATTTTTTTGTTATCTTCATTCATGCTGGGATTAAATGTTTACAGTGGTTAAAGAAGGTACAAAATAGATTGATAAAAATACACTACTAATCATATTTAGCTATTAATTACTTTCCATCAGCTACATTTTCATAAACATTTTAAAAGCTGATATGGCAAAACCTTTTATAATATCCATTATACAATACTATCCATCATACCTTCCAAGTTCCAACACATAACATAGACGTAATATGTTTAAATCATTATAATTGTCGGTGTTTAAATAAATATGAAAATACATTATATTATTATTATTATTATTATTATGCATAAGTTGAAATTATGACTTTATAAATTTTTTTTTCCATATTATTCAGATATAGATCATTATAATTGTAAGTGTTTAAATAAATATGAAAATACAATTATTATTATGATGATGCAAAAGTCGAAATTATTATTTGATAAAAAAAGTATTCTTCGAGATTAAAATTTTGATATCGATACTCTTCTTTCGATACCACATCCATAGTCCACACCACCTCAGTCTCTGATGAAAGCAGTCGCAAACGTTTACAGAGACTCGTGGAAAATTGTGGTGTTTATGTTGAATATTTATTGACTTTTAATATAACAGGCAATTCTAACATTGTAAGCTCCAAAAATAAACTTGTTTCACAAAAATCGATCAATAAAATAGTAAAGCAATTAGCAATTTAAATCAGGGACTTAATTTATAACCACCCTGTAGACTAACACCCACTTCGATGACCACATGGTCTAAGGCGCTACTCTCCCAGTAGACTAGACTGTACGGGGAGATCGATGTTCGAATCTCAGTCGGGTGTATTAAATGTGGGTTTTTTTCTAAATGGTTTTATACTCTCTTTCCACGCAAATGTGGGCACACTTCCTCAAAATAAGCCTATAACGCTCCTAACCCCTAAACCATTAGTGTAATTAGTACATAAACGTAAAGCCCGAACGAATAGTAAAACGCGGTGCTAAAAAAGAAACTATATTAGCAACGGTTAGCACTTGGACAAAGGCGTCAGTCTCATGGTTTTTTCATATGATTAGGAGATATGATCTTGATCCCCAGCCGGGTACACTGAGATTGATTTTCTATAGTTTCTATAGTTTCCCACTCTTCTTCCAAGCAAATGTGGGTAAACTTCCTCTAGTCTCATATTATGAAAATTGAAAAATAACACCTGGACACGGGAATCGAACCCGGGGACCTTTGGCTATCAAGGAGTCGTCCCGTGTCCAATTTTCAGATTATGATATTTAGATGGAGAATTCCTCTCTAAAAGCACAAATAATAGCTTCGGCTATTTGATTCTTCCTCTAGTCTAGTATCTTCCTAATACCTACACCAGTAGAGTCAATATATGAGTAGCCAATAATATATGCGTATAGACGGAACGGTCGCGGTGGAAAAAACAAACTACTTGTTTGTGTGACTTGCACGATTGGCTGTCTCGGTAATCTGATTTAAAATAAGTGGTACGGTGTACCACACAGACTTTCTCTCGCTTTTATCTTAAATTAGATATTTACTAAAAACTCGTAAGATTTGTGAAACGAAATAAAAATAGGCCTGGCCTAATACATTGTTGTAGAAACACTACACCAAAGATCATAAATGAAATAATATACACTGTTACTTTCTTCTATGGCATCAGGAACTAGGAACACTGTTACAGAAAAATGGAGAAAAGAGAAACATTTGAGTTAAAAAGTATATATATATATTTGCTTATAGCTCAGACACTATTGCTTTTATAAAAATATATGTCAAATAAAATATTTGTATCTTTAATATTAATACAATTTTACTATGGTAAGTTATTTTGTACCTCAAATAGTTGCGAAAAAATTATCAAAATTGGAAAATTTCCCCCATGTAAAGTACCCTCAATGAGAATTGCCATTTTGTTTATAATGATAAAAAGTGTCTATATATAACATTTAATCAAAACCCTTATAGAAAATTTTGAGGAAATCAATTTTTCTCTTTTTCCCCTTAAATAAATTAGGTACCATTAATATTAAGGTTAGATATCTAATTCCAAAAACCCCTTGCCTTATGGAAGCCCCCGATACAAAGTTATAGTCCAATCGGTAAATAGTTTCGTCTATATCCCGAGGTCCAGACAGACAGACAGACAGACAGACGGCATCGCGAAAACAACTTTCTTGGTTCCAGAGGGCCATGAAACGTTGACATTTATCAAAATTTCGAGTTAGAATTTTTTTAAGATCACAATACTTTCTCTGCTAGATGTCGAAAGAAAGTAAAAAATAAGGTAGACATCATTGATAAGATGTCACATCCCCAATTAAGTGACCTTTATTTGAAAGTAACAACAGGCCCCTCGCCATCTTCAATCTCACGTGCTGTTGCCATGAATAATATACAAACTTTGTTGAACTTTTCCAGTTACAAGATATCGTGTGTCGTCCCCAGATTGGCCTGACTTTGTCCTTTTATTGGTCTGTAGGATAAATGTACGGACAAAATAATAACATATTGATTCGTTGAAAATATTTATGCAATAAAGATTAATTTTGTATTCCATCAAATATGTGCTTATTTATTTAAAAAAAAAACACGTTTTATTTTATATCTTCTAGTGTAGCCTATTATAGAAAATAGTTCATTGAAATAAAAAATCCTATTTAGTGTGCGCAAATACACCTCAGTACTAATTTTTCAAACCTTTGTTTCTAGCACCACGTTTCAGTACCTTTATGGTTACACGTTTATGTACTAATTACGGGTATGGTTTTAGGGTTTGATAAGGTTATACTTAAAGAAAGTGTAACCACATTTGCGCGAAGGGAGAGTGAAAAACCATTTTGGAAAAAAACACCTCAGTACACCTGACTGAGATTCGAACCTCTATCTCCCCGTCTTCGGCAGTCTAGTCAAACACGAGAGTAGCGCGTTAGACCATGCAGTCACCAAAGCGGGTAATAAAATGGTTTTTAGTATTTAAAACACTCACAAAAGTTTTTATTTCAAACAAAATCATAAGATCCATTTTCTAAAAAATGATTAAATTTGATAAAATCACTCATCAGTAAGATACCCTTAATTTTACGAGTAGAATTAAAATCACGGGTGGGTTTTGAGGTGAGTCCATATAACATCTAAATATCAAGTTGTAACGAAATCCATTAAACCGTTTCGGTTTTAGCTACAGGTACAGACGGAAAGCCAGACAGACAGACAGAATGAGACAGACAGAATGAGACAGACAGAATGAGACAGACTAAATTAGACCGGTAGAATGAGACAAACTGAATTAGACAGGCAAAATGAGACCGGCAGAATGAGACATACAGAATGAGACAGACAGAGGAATAGACGGATAAACATATAAACAAAGGGACAGTTGACCTATTTTTTTGAGTTCGGAGGCATAAAACGTAATGATTCATATAGGTGCAGAAATAATTCAATATTACAATACTTCATCTATATGAAAAGTAAAAAACCCTGATTAAGGGGTCGAATGGTCTGAGGAGTCACTCTCGCAACTATGCGTAGATCGGGGCTTAAATCCCAGTTGGGTATACTAAGTGTGGGTTTTCCACTTAAATGTGGGGGTACACTTCCTCTAAATTCAACCTTTCCCATCCCTAATACACAGATGCGTAATTAGTTCATATGTGTAAAACCCGACCGGGTAGTGGGTGAAACGTGGTGACATCCAGAAGAGAATCGCATTAAAACCACGGTGTTTGAATAGACTCTCAACTTCTCAGATTAGATCTGAGCTCACAAGTCAAGACTCCGAGCTAAACCTAACTATGTTTGTGACTTTTCTCCCCTCCCCCTACCCACTCCCACTTTTTCCCTCGACGAGGGCTTACTGTTCGTAATAATCATCGCGAGTCGGAGAAGACGTTTGAAGGGAAAGTTGACGACCAAGATTCCATTAGAATGGAGGGAGGTAATGTGTATTATTGTGTGGGCGTTAATAAGTCTCTTCTCGGGTTTACTCGGCTCTTTCCGAGGCTTGGGTTCACGTTACACGTGTTCACTATCGGGTTTACTCGGCTCTTTCCGAGGCTTGGGTTCACGTGACACGTGTTCACTATCGGGATTACTCGGCTCCTTCCGAGGCTTGTGTTCACGTGACACAAGTTCCCTCTCGGGATTACTCGGCTCTTTCCGTGGCTTCGGTTCACGTGACACGAGTTCTCTCTCGGGATTATTCGGCTCTTTCCGAGGCTTGGGTTCACGTGACGCGAGTTTCCTCTCGGCATTACTCTGCTCTTTCCGAGGCTTGGGTTCACGTGATACGAGTTTCCTCTCGGGATTACTCGGCTCTTTCCGAGGCTTGGGTTCACGTGACACGAGTTTCCTCTCGGGATTACTCGGCTCTTTCCGAGGCTTGGGTTCACGTGACACGAGTTTCCTCTCGGGGTTACTAGGCTCTTTCCGAGGCTTGGGTTCATGTGACACGAGTTATATATGTGTGTTTGTGTGTATATCTATGTATATTTATGTATGAAATAAAAAACCCTTTCAATGGTCGAATAGTGTAGTTCTAAGGAGATAATTTCGCAATAGTCTGGACTGACAATGACGGGGAGATCAGGGTTGAAATACAAGTCAGCTCTACTGAGGATGAATTTTCCTTAATAGTTTTCCACTCTACCTCCACACTAATGCGGGTACATTTAATCTAAATTCAACTTTCCTTATCCTTAAAACATTATATTAATTATAACACATGCATATAGCCCAAACGGATAAGTAAGACGTAGAGTAAAAAAAAATATATATATAAATTAAATTTGTAATTAAAGTACAAAATCTTATTACCAACGATAATTTAGATAATGTGTTGAGATTTCTTTAATTGTGTGTAAAAACAAAATGATTAAACTGACCGATAGCAGAAAACTCCAATTGTAGCCATTTGTTTTCTTAAGTGTGCATGTTTTTAATCAAGTTAAAAAAGTGTACTTTACTGTTCGTGTTTTAAGCAACATCGGTCATTTTCTCTCGTGCTCGTAATTTTGTATATCGTGATATAAAGGAACATTGTTTATTTATTTCCAAGGGATATATTTTATCTCAAATAAGTTCTATGACATATTGTACATAGATGTAGTAAGATTTTGGTAGGATGAAACTATATATATATATATATATATATATATATATATATATATNTATATATATATATATATATATATAATTTCAACATTGCTAACATTTTAATTTATTATTACTATTCTTTTATAGGTATTGACACTATTTTTCAAAATTACAGTTGCAGATCACATGACTTTACGTATGAATACAAGGTTTACCGTAACATGTGGGACCCATTTAACCGGTGGACAGGTTACACAAAAACAATTAAAAAATGTTTACATAAAGATGTGTCTCATTTGACCTTTTTTACTAGTTACAGACTAGTGATTCTACCAAACTGTTTGTATACCATACTCGATATCTGTCGACCTGTTGACTAGGTATGCTCTATGGGTTATTGCTGGTTATTCCCAATACCTGAAGTTTTTGAAATAGCGTGGCATTCTAATACATGTCGACTGTAGGCTTGCATTCAGGGTGAAGCAGGCCATTTGGAGCACTTCCTATAATTTTAATCAACTCCACATTACTGGATTACAATCATGATTATAACGTTAAAACAGGGTCAAATGGGACACTTTTTTCATTATTTTGTGTCTTATTTCAAACGTTGAGGTGAATCTTACATGTTACTGCACAACCTATACATGAATTATTTTATGTAACTTTAATAAACACACTTCAGTGGCCGATTGGTCTAACGCGCAACTCACGTGGTAGACTGGACTACCGATGACAGGTTGATCAAGGTTCGAACCACAGTCGGATGTACCGAGTCTTTTCCAAACTGGTTACCAATTCTCCCTCCACGAAAATGCAGGTATACATTCTTTAAATACGAACGGGTAGTAAAACCCGGTGCTAAAAAAAACCTCTTAGGACTATCTAAAACGTGCATTCCTGTCTAAATGTAGCAATATACTGATTACGTCAATGCAGAGCGTTGAAAATTTACTCAACTTCAAAGAGACCGGATACATTTTAACTACATTATCCACATACGTAGGTTTGCAGGGATATAAGTAAGCCACACCTATCTCTTTGCTACTCCAATCTCTTAATTATCCCATGTAGATTGAATGGGACAGATAAGCGTTAAGTGGGGCAGGGAGTATGGCCTAATTTTACTTCTGTAAGTAAAGGAAATAAGCAATAAATAGTGTATCATTATTGGAAGGGTTCATTCACGTATCACTGCGCGTATATAACTAGGACGTACTGAACGTAACCATATGCCATACCGCGTGAATTACGCGTTAGACCAATCGACCATCGAAGTGTTTTTATAAAAGCTACACAAAATAATTCATATACAGGTTGTACCGTAACATGTAAGATCCACCTCAACGTTGGACAGGAGACACAAAATAATGAAAAAAGTTTTTAAAAAAGTGTCCCATTTGACCTTGTTCCCGAGCTATAGTCATGTTTGTACTCCAGTAATTTGGAGCTGATTAAAATTATAGGAAGTGCTCCAAATGGCCTGCTTCACCCTGAATGCAAGCCTACAGTCGACATGTATTAGAATGCCGCACTTTTTCAAAAACTTCAGGTATTGGGAATAACCAGCAATAACTCATAGAACATACCTAGTCAACAGGTCGACAGATATCGAGATATCGAGTATGGTATAGATTTTGAATGACTCATTTGGTTAATTTTGGATATTAAAAATGTGCTAAGCTATTTATGTAACTATCTTTATATATATATATATATATATATAAATTAACAGCTACCTACCGAAACACAAACATACACAGGGTGTTCCCAAATAAAACAATAAAACTTTGGAAAGTGATAAGGTATCGAAAAACTAGTTTAAAATGTCCGTTGGAGATCAACTTGTTCTCGCTTTGGTTGTATGTGAAGAGCGAAATGGATTATAGGTTTGGACAAAATAAAGTAGTGGGTTCAGAAAACGACGCAGAGCCATTGTGTTTTAAGCCCTGTGGCCTGGCAGTGATAGATATTTTCTCGCTGACCAAGACGGCCGCCAACAATAATTTGTGCAACCGTAAATTAATTCGATATTATTTTGCCACTAGGCTTAAGTATCGAAATATGTGTATGTAATTTAATCGGTATTATCAATTGCTATCCTTTATATAATAAAACAAGTTATTTCATTAATTAGTATGAAAAAAACAAATGGTTACAGTAAAACTATTTTGAACAAACAAATGTTGTTCACATTCCTCGAATAAATTCCATAAATTGATTTTTAGTGACTTATTGGGGTATAGGAATTTAATTGTACTAGTTAAAATTGTATATATATCTCCATTACCAAACAATGAAATGCGAATAACTTTTAGTTTTATATCCTATTAATTATTTATGTGCTTGTTTTTGTATGGATATATTTACATTCCATATATTTTAAGTTTGTTAAATTTGCAAATATTTTTTGCAGTAGGCCCACGTGTATATTTTAATTACAAGGGAAAAAGAGGATGCAATTGAAGGAAATGCTTAAGAACTGGTTTGGAAAGACGAAAAATAACCATTAAAATAAAAAATATAAATCCCCTTCAATTTACCCTGCCGAGCTTGTACTGTTTCAAATTTATTTATAAATCACATTTATTATCATTATTTTAATTTAATTTTAATATATATGTATAACTTTTTAAAGATGCATTTTTAGACAAATTATGTATCATAATATTATTGTTAAACGTGCTAAGCTTTTGATAGAGGAAACTTGGGGTTTGAGTCCCAGTTGGATGTATTGAAGATGGTTTTAAAAACGTTTTACTCTCTCTACTTCCACAAAGGTGAGACCACATTTGATTTAAATTTTAATATTCTTCATTCCTGCCCCATCTACGTAACTAACACATTTGCGTATCGCCCGAACGAATAATGAGATGCCATAAAAAACAAACAAAAAAAACAATAATATTAAATTGCGCTATGCTTAGAAATTATAGCATAATATTTTCAATTATATTTGAAATTAAAAGAAACTATAATTTCTTTGTGTTTTGAAATGGAAGCAAAGAAATCATAATGTCATAATTGTTTTTAATTAGAAGCAAATATTCATAATTTCAGAGTTGTTTTTTAATGTAAGCAAAGGAATAATAGTAGTAGATATGTTTCAAATTAAAACAAAATTATATTAATTTTTTCTATGTTTTAAATAAAAGCAAAGGAGTAATAATTTCAGAAATGTTTAGGTATGGATGCAAAGGAATCATAATTTCATAAATGTTTAGGTATAGATGCAAAGGAAATATAATTTCAGAGAGGTTTAGTGGTAGAAGCAAAGGAAATATAATTTCAGAAAGGTTTAGTGGTAGAAGCAAAGGAAATATACTTTCAGAAGGGTTTAGAAATATAAGTAATTTCTAAAAATAAGTGATGAAAGACTCGATATATTGTATTGGAGTGAAAGTTTCATTCAAGTATCAAAAGGAAAAAAAAAACTTGCTAAAAAGAAGCAAACTTTGGCTTTGCTAGACGTGACCGTTCCGTTGAATAGCGGTCAGCCATTTTGCAGGTCGTTCTTTCCCTACCCTCTGAAAGACCCAGTATCTCATATAAATTACCTGCTGCGAACGCTTTTCA
>CABFWB010002487.1:76336-94473 GCA_902151455.1 Timema bartmani
TTTTTTTTTTTAGATTTTGTCCGACTATAAATATTGACAAAAAAAACCCTTACGTATGATGAAGTCTGAAAACCCTTACGTAGTTTAAGGACGGACCCTTAACAAAATACAACATTTTATATGACGCTACCTACTAAAAACAGTGTATTAATAGGCTGCAATCAAGACTTTTTCTACTCTGGATAGGCAAATATAGTAATTTCCCTGATTGATCTATTTTATAAAAAATTCCCTGGCATTTCCATGGCCATGGGACAGGTTTGAAAATTGATATTGATTTGAAAATATAATTTAAAAAAAAATTAATTGTATATAAAAAAAAAACTTGGTCAAATGGTTTTACTGGTCTTATTTCCACTGTTTTCTCAAATAGAATACAGAATAATTAAACCCAATTTGACTCTTGTTTAGAGCTATATTAACCTTCTAAGCTAAGTTTTAATCGTGGGGTGAAATGGGCTCTTAAGACGCCTGGTTAGAACTATTCCACCTACATAAGCTATGCGTTTATCCGTGGGTTGAGAAGGGCCCCAAAGATTTACCCCAGAATGAGTATATTTTCATTCAAATAAACATTGCTCCCAATAGCTCCTGTGTTAAACGATTACCATTATTATTACTACTACTAATAATAATGATAAGCTCCCTTCAATGACCGCATAGTTTAAGCCGCTACTCTACCAGTAGACTAGACTGCCGATGACAGGGAGATAGAGGTTCGTAACTCATCCAAGTATACTGAGGATGGTTTTATCAAAATAGTTTTACACTCTCCCTCCACTCAAATACGGGTACACTTCCTTCATATATAACATTTATAATATTTAAAGTCCCCAGCGTAATTAATACATAAGCTTATAAACCCGAACGGGTAGTAAGACGCGGTGCTAAAAAATAAAAAAATAAAATCTTTGGCGTTGAAACCAGCTTGCCAGAGGGGGTGGAAAGGATTTGCTAACAACCCCAGAGGGGAATGGGGTTGAGAGGAGAAATGGTGGAATATTCCCTACATAATTATCAACAGTGATATCAACTGCTACAGGTTAATCAAGAGAGTGTGATTCGTCGTAAGCTGCCCCTCCGTATCTACCTCCGTCTAGTTCTATTATGTTTATAAGTTTCGACCCTATTAACACTCTGCCTGTCAGATTTGAAAAAAAAAAAATCATCACGATTATAATGACGATGGTCGGAAAGGAGAGGGCGAATAAAATCCACGCTCTTCAATGTCAACTTTTACACGTGTTCGAGATGATCGATGGATGCTCGGATGTGATTGGTCGATTGTGTTGACGGAAAACTCTCTCTCTCTCTCTCTACAACCATTAAGGTAATTCCACTTCTGACATAGTATGACCAGGTGGAGGGGGAAAATAAATAAATTAAACACTTGGGTATTCTGGTTTTATGGAACTCGGACCCCTCTCCCCTCACACTTTCCCATATCTGTGGGGGAACGACAAACGGAGAGGTCATCAGAATGACAGTCTTTTGTTTGGGTCTATGGGGCTTTCAGATATATACAATTATTATAAATTAGTTTGATAATTTAATGAAAGCCAAGATCATTAATAGCTTTGGATAAGGATATAGCTTGCTTTTATAATTGGTTATCCTAGGTTAGAGCATTGTTGTCCTAAGCCCAAGGTCACGAGTTGAATTCCTGTGTCCAGATGTCATTTTTCAACTATATTTAATTAAAATAAATTATCACCTTGACTCGCTACCCATTCGGATAATACACATTACTCTAATGTGTTGGAGATGAGGAAGGTTGAATTTATGGGAAATGTACCCACGATTTGCGTGGAAGGAGAGTTCTGCTGAGCGTTGAGAACAAATTCACAGGCACAGTTTTAACGAGCTCTGCTCACACTGGCAACACTATACTACGCGTAACTGCTTGATATGCTAATCACTCAGTAGAACACTCGTAGGTTAGTTATCTACGAACACATGTGATATGTGTAGAGCAGAGCTTACGCATGATTGGTCAAATGGGGGACCGAGTAAGGAAGAACATATCACAGACAAGCTCAGACCTGCTTCGGTGTCCGAATGTTCTAAGGAGTCACCTGCTGATCACGGGGTTCGAATAACGGTCGGGTCTATTGAGGCTGGTTTGCGCTAAATGGTTTTTCTCTCTATACTTCCACGCAAATTCGGGCAGACTAACTCTAAAATTATTCTTTCTTCATCGCCATCTCATTAGAGTAATTATCATAAATGTGTTTAGTCTAAACAGATAGTAAAACGGTGTTGTAAAAAAAATTAGTAAAAAAGCTCAGAGTACTGACACTTTTATTTAAAACTAACACTTTAACGTCAATAATACTCCAATTTCCTATTTTAATATTTCCATTCATTTTTTAAAACAAGTTTATAGTTCTTAAATTCTGCATTTGTTGGATATTCACCCAAATATGTTTTCATTTCCGTGTGGGTGGGCCATGATTTTGAAACACCTGCCTGCGTTTGTTGCCTCCCAATTTGGTCGTTTCGCGCCTTACAAATATCTCTGTTTGGCGGATGAAATGAAATATAAGTGATTTTCTCTTCGAGGTTTTTTAGATCAAAGGTTTTATGCAAGCAAGCATACAAAAAAAGTCGTGGCTTTTTTAAATTCATTCATATTTATAAAAGGAGTATAATGCATTTTATGTCGCTTAAAAAAAATGTAAAATTTTAAAAATAATTATAAAACATTTGCGTTCATAATATGTGAAAATAGATGCTTATATTTCTATTGTTTAGTTTACAAGAATAAACGATGATAATTAGTGTTTATTGTAGTAAGAAGACATTACTATTCTCGACTAATATACATTTGGAAACCAATAAAAGGTTCATAAAGGCACATGTTTGGAGAATTGCACCTTACGGATGTGAAACAAGGACTATTGAGAAAAGAAGAAGTCACATTGGAGGTCATGATAGTTTGACGAAGATAATAATTATAGAGGGATAAATCCAAGAGGGAGACCGAGAATGGGGTAAATGAATCAGAAAATGGACGATGTTGGCAGAAGAAGGAACAAAGTTGTAATACTTTCTTGGCCCAAGATGGACAGTAGTGGAAAGATGCAGCAATTAAATCGAAATATTGATGACCTAATGAAGATAATGTAACAGTCATTCTAAATTCCATCCAACCAGTAGCAGGTACAAATTAAATAAATTAATGATAAACTAAATAATATTATGACAAAGATCACTTCCACTTAACTTAAAGACGGAATTGTATCTGTATTAATAAAATGGCAAGATACTGTCAAGATAGCGATAAATACCGCACGCAGAGCGCTAACATTTAAAAATTAGTAAACCTGTGCACAAACATGTGTACCTAGAAGATGGAATTTAAGTTTTTGATTAGATTTTTTTTAAATATATTAAAAACTAGGTCGGAAAAAATAAAATGAAGAAATTATAATTCTGTATGTTTGAACCAAAGAAAGCGTTACCCTTGGCCACCACCTGATTTTTTACTAGTATTTTAATAAAATTCTCCAAATTAAATGTAACGCCATAATTATTGTCCCCAAAACGTGGTGCATTATAATTATTATTATTACTTTTATCATCGGTACTCCACCAACGAATCACGCCACACTGGGTTGCAGTCTAGAGGTGTGTTCATGGGGAACTTATAGCCCACATTACGTTGAACGTCTATGATCACAGTGAAATTAATTCAAGATAAACATTAAATCTACGCCATTACAAATCGGTTCTCCTCTTTAATCATCGGCCGCAATATCCCTCTACGTTTGATCACCGCCTGTTAATCGATAGAATGGAAAACTTGTTTTTAATGCCACTTCACACTCACCCCTTGTATGTATGTAGATGTGTGTGTGTGTGTTTGTGTACGGGGGAAGACGAGAATTAGAGTGAACATGAAATGGATGGTCCAGTCACATACAGTAAGCCATTATTTTAATGGCGCTCGCGAGTTTTGGGGTGAGCAGAGGTGTGCGCCATTAACAGTTCGCTATCTGACCCTTTGTTTGTTCGCTGATCGCATTTAAAGGTTGGCTCTTTAATTATCGACCGACACAGATCTCTGACTTCACTCCGATTGGGTATAGGAAGGTTCGAATCCCGTTCAAGTACGCGGAGATGTGTGGTACTAGCCGGTCTACAACACCTCCAATCAAAATTGGGTATCACTACAAAAACATATTACTTTCTCATATGGATAAAATATTGGGAAAATTGTCAACCTCTGGATTATGATGAATCTTCTAGTCTTGTCAAAGTTGCCCAATCAAACTGTTATAATTCCTTCTAGTCTGGTCAACGCTGTCCAATCAACCTGTTATAATTCCTTCTGATCGGGTCAACGCTGTCCAATCAACCTGTTATAATTCCTTCTGGTCGGGTCAACGCTGTCCAATCAACCTGTTATAATTCCTTCTGGTCGGGTCAACGCTGTCCAATCAACCTGTTATAATTCCTTCTAGTCGGGCCAATGTTGCACAATCAACCTGTTATAATTCATTTTAGTCTTTTCATTGTTGCACAATCTATATGTATATAATTCCTTCTATTTTTGTCAATGCTGCCCAATCCACCTATATATACCTCAGTTTTAGCTTATGTGGTGCTGACTGACAGTTCACAGCTGACTTCTGACGGCTTTAAAAAGCTACCAGACCAAATTATGTATCCCTATGCCGAACCATATGATCTGCAAAAAAACATGTATTTAGCAGTTGTCACTTCTGACAGCCAAAATTTAGGTATATACCTAAATGTTGACTGTCAGAAGTCAGCTGTGAACTGTCAGTCAGCACCACATAAGCTAAAACTGAGGTATACCATTTATTTTAGTCGAACGGACTAACCAAAACATTCCCTATCTATTTTTCAAAAAATAAAAAAATTGTAAAACTAAATAAATAAACAAAAAGTTAACTGGCATCTAAAACAGCCGGCATTCCCGCTTTTAAACTGTCATGTGGACTCAAACGGTTGGGTCAACAGAGCGTGGGAACACATACATTAAGATGAAAAAACATGGGTTCGTCATGGGTGCAACGGATTCTGAACTCTTGCTGAAAACTGACAGTCGATGACGCGCCCAAGCTTAAATCGAGGTGGAAAAACGTTTGTTTGTTTATTTATTTGAAGAGAATTTTCTTGGTTCTTTTTCACAAGCACGTCTACACCTCCATGTTGTTTTATCTCAGGACCACAGTACGAAAATATATTGAATTTAAGGGGAACGCCTCGGTAAAGCCAGAAATTGCCGCGCAGACGTTCAGCTATAACGCAATATTTAAATTTACTATGCTTTATTTCAAAATATAGTTCACGTTAAAATAAAGTTGAAAGATTCCAACAGGGCTCTTTTTCGTTAATAACTCTATATTTCAAATTTTACTAACAGAAAATAATTGAAAATGTAACATTAGCTTATCTTTAACAATTTTTTAAGCAAATTTGTCGAACTATGAGCCTAGGCTCGATGAAAAAGAGCTCTAATTTGAGCCTGCCTCTATTGACATGACAAAGGGTGGTTGTATGTAAAGGATGAAAGGGATTATGAACTTAAACAGAATAAAGAAGTAGTTCCAGAAAACAACACAAACGATTGTGTTATAAGCCGTGCGACCTGACAGCGATCGATACTTTCTCGCCGACCAAGGCGGCCGCCTTAACTTTGACGTGGCGGGGAATAAATAAATATAATTCCCTCGTAAACACGCCGATGTCTTCGTACTTAATTCAGTAGATAAACTAAATATTAAAATATTGAAGGCCCTTTACCTAGGAATGGAGACATTTAATTAAAATGGACCCGCTTCGGGGGCCGCGTGGTCTAACGCGCTAATCTCACAGTAGACTAGACTGCCTATAACGGGGAGATCGAGGTTCTAATCTCGGTCAGGTATATTGAGGGTGATTTTTTCAAAATGGTTTTTCACTCTCCCTTCACGAAAATGCGGGTATAACCTCCCTAATCCCTAAAACCATTAGTGCAATTAGCACATAAGCGTATAACTTGAACGGGTAGTAATAAGCGGTGCTAAATAAAATTAAAACGCCTAAGGTTATGTGAAACGAAATTATATACATAGTCGCATTGATATGATGAGGGAGGGGGGGGCAAAAATAACATCATATTTCACCAGAGAGCATTAACAAAATTATATACACTGTTACAGAAACACACTGTGAAAAAATTAACATCTTAGTTCACCAAAGGGCAAAACAACCCATTTCCCAGACCTCAAATAAATATATATATATATATATATATATTAACAAAAAGCTCGGAAACTATCGTTAAAAAAAATATTCCACATAAAAATATTTTATTTTAAATACTAAAACTCAACATAGACAAGTTATTTCGAATTTCAAAGAGGTGAAGAGGTATTATCCGAATTGTAATGTAAAGTACTTTATAAGTACAGGCCGCGAAACAGATATTTGGATGGATCGACACTTGGCATCGCAAAAATAACTTGTTTTTTGATTATGGGGGCTAATAAATGGTGACATCCATTTCACATTAGATATTTTTGATGATCACAATAATTTCTCTCTTCTAGAGGTCTCGGAAAAGTAAAGATTACGAAACGCATTCACGCTATCATTGATATGTTTTTTTTAGCAGCGCGTCTAACGACCCTTTTGGACTATACGCCTATGTACTAATTACGCTCATGTGCTATGGATAAGAAAGGTTGAATGTAGATGAAGTGTACTCGCATAGGCATGGAGGGAGAGTGGAAAACCATATATCAAAACGAACTGAGTATACACGACCAGGATTCGAACCCTCAATATCTTCATCGTAGGTTGTCTGGTCTATTACAAGTGTAACAACGAATTGAGTAATTGTTATTTTTTTTAAATTTATTTGTTGAGGTTATTTATCTTTTCTGATCAGACTGATTATATCAACACACAACTTATAAACGAGCCTAAAATCTAGAACAGACACAACATCCAGCCCCCAGCCGTTAACTCATCACTGTAAAAGAAGGAAACCCACATTTCACTGATGATAGATTTTTCAGGTATATCGGGAATAAAACTTGAAACTTTTAGCTCAGGAGGTGACCTGGTGGTCTAGGGGTAAGGTGTCAGACTTCTGTGCTGGGGGTCCGGGGTTCAATCCTCGGTCCCGGCACACGGATCCCACGTTAAACTGTAGGTCCTCCATTTTATCTCACAATCACCCTACCATTGCACATTAGCGTAAGTGTGTATAAACCGAACGGGTAGTAAGACGCGGTGCTATTAATAATAATAATAATAATAATAATAATAATAATAATAATAATTTAGCTCAGGAGTCAGAGACGCTACCTACAAAATTAATGTGTCGGACTGAATGTTATTTCTTTTTTTTCCAACCGTCAGCGTGACAGTCGGTCTTTTACAGGGTAATAGTCGACTTGTATTTAATTAAGTAATGAGATAGGTACGACAACATCGCCCAAGTGTTAACGGTGCATTATGTGTTGTTGCTATTTTTTTATTTGTGTGTTGTTTTTTTTGCTACAACTGACGATTACTTGACCGTGACAGTACCGACAGTAAAGTTGGAAACGCCCGACTTTTACTACTGTTGCCTGCCAGTAAAACGGCGAGAAATATCCCCCCGACCAATTGCTGAGAGGCAGGTATGATATTAACACAAGTTGACCAACCTGTGAGCATCGAGTGTTACCGAGTAAAATACGTCCTTATGTATTAAAAAGTGTACCTCTTTTTATTTTCTAAATACCCCCTTCACCCCTATTACTTAAAGAGCAAACTAACTCACCTAGGTGGTTGAAAGTTCTAAGATGTCAGTCACGCAATATTTATTTCTATTTATTTAGCACCGCGTCTTACTACCCGTTCGGATTGTACGCTTAAGTACTATTTACGCTAATTGGTTAAGAATTGGGAAGGTTAAATATATATGAAGTGAACCCGCATTTACGTGGATGGAGAGTAAAAAACCATTTAAGAAAAACCACTCCAAGTTCACCCGACCGAGATTCTAACCTTGATCTCCCCGTCCTCGGCAGTCGAGCTCAACACGACTAGCGCGTTAGCGAACTACGCCACCGAGGTGGGTATTCTCGCAATAGACTGGTCTGCCAATGACTGGGAGATCGGGGTTTGAAACCCAATCAGGTGTACCTAAGGTGCTTTTTCCTAAATTATTTTCCACCATTCTACCTTTACGCAAATGTGGATACACTTCCTCTAAATATAGCCTTACTTATCCTTAAAACCATTAGTATAATTAGTATACAAGCGTATGTCCTGATAAGATAGTAAGATGAGATGCAAAAAAAAAAAAAGGCGGTTCAGAAAATGCACTTTTATAAATACAAAAAATAGAAATACGGAATAAGATATCGTTTTAACTTGATGATTAAGACTTCTTGCGTCCAACAAGTTTGAGTACAAAACCACAAATTGATTACCCATTTCAGTCTGAGGGGTTAAGGTGAACATGTAGAGAACACGAGCTATTAAGGGTAAGGTTTTTGTACTTTTTATGTAAAAACTTTTTTTTTGTCCAAAATAAATAGAATATTGCTCCAGTAGAAACATATAATTTAATTTTATTCTCATAGAAATATAAACAGTTTATGAATATCTGTTATGAGAATAACAACATTAAATGACAAATGGAAGAAACTGGAACCGTATGCAGGATACTGACTAGAAAATCTAGTGGAAAGAAACCAGTAGGAAGACCTAGATGCAAAGAGGATAAAATTAGAATGGCCCTAAAAGAGATAGGGTGTAATGAGGTTCTATCCAAGAACTAGCTCAAGATAAGGATAGGGGGTTTACTTTTTTAAGTTCGGCAATTAATTATTGAATTCCTGATATAGAGTAAGTAAGTAGACTAAATATACTTACTAGCAATAACAGAAATAAGAATCTATTTCAAAGAAATACTTTGGATTGTTCCATATTTTCTCATTATTTTGCAGCACCTCTTTGAGGACCACTAACATAATGTTTTTGGAACGGGTACTATTTTCAAACGAGCGTGGCCATGCTTGAAGATGTGTCGTGTTGTTTTCTATTTCTGGTGCCCTTGTAACCCAAGATGCGTCCCATGACAGAGGTGGTTGTGGTTTTTAACCTAGTGTTACATAGCTAACCAGTTCTCTGTGATGCTCAAAACATCGCTCTTTGCACATTGTTCTTTCATCAACCAGTTTTATATTCTGTACATCAGGAACTCAAACCTGCTTGCGGGCCGCATTTGGCCCCGATTTATGATTCTGTGCGGCCCACGGACCTTTTGATGAAACAACAAACAATGTGGCCCGATTTATGATTCTGTGCGGACCTTTTGATGAACCAACAAACAATGTGGCCCGATTTGTGATTCTGTGCGGACCTTTTGATGAACCAACAAACAATGTGGCCCGATTCGTCTTTTTATATACGTTGCAAGAATACGTCATTTAAGATAACCGGTCCCGTGATGTAGTGGTCAGTTCACCTGGCTACGAGTCTATGGGGTCCCGGCTTCGATTCTCGGCCGATACCTTGGGTATTTTTTCCCGTAAGGAGAACTGCCCCAACCGGTCACCAGGGTTTGGTTATTTAAGCTTAAGTTAGGTTTAAGTCACTGGTTCTACATCCTCATACTCACTATCAGCCTCATACTCACTATCAGCCTCATACTCACTATCAGCCTCATACTCACTATCAGCCTCATACTCACTATCACTCTCATACTCACTATCACCCTCATACTCACTATCACTCTCATACTCACTATCACCCTCATACTCACTATCACCCTCATACTCACTATCACCATCATACTCACTATCACCATCATACTCACTATCACCCTCATACTCACTATCACCTCACCTCATCGGGACATGGAATGAGCCTCCAATGAAAGGATATACGGTTAGTACATTCGGGCGTCCCCTGGACAACCGTACAATAGTACTATCTTTCCTCTACTGGGTTACAAATGATGTAACCTAGACGCGCAGTATTATTATTATTATTATTATTATTATTATTATTATCATCATCATCATTAAATATTACGACATTTGGAAATTGGTCATACTCTGAATAAATCTAGCAAGTGAGGAAGGCAAACCTAATTTTTCAATCTTTACTCGTCTGTCATCAGATTTAGATTCTAAAAAATGATTAAATTTGATCACCAAATAATGATAATGTTAGTTGGAACATAAGTCTTAACATAAGGCAAATACTTCAAAGTGGGCAGAAGAAGAGTGGGGTGAGAAGAGAACCATTTCGGATATGATTCTTCGGTTCAAAGCAAACTGTATTGGACACATCCTTAGGAGGAACTGTCTTCTATATGACGTCACAGAAGGAAAGGTTGAGGGAAAGAGGAGCTTAGGAATAAGGAGGATTCAAATATTGGATGACTTGAAGGGAAGAAGAAAATTCTGGAAGCTGAAGGAGGAGGCAGAGGACAGGAAGTGTTTGCGATCTAAGTTTTATGGCAAAATGAATGGACCTGTTGTAAGAGAGAATACCTAACAATGTAATAATAATAATAATAATAATAGTGTTTTCGTTCATGAAAAAAACCAACACTCAAGCGATCACTTTTGTTATCCATTTCGAACGTGACTTCCACAAGAGAGCTAAATACAATCACAGCCTTACTTCAAATATAAGATTTCAAAATTTTTGGTAGTAATAAAGTATAAGATAAGTCATAGCGTTAATTTTCTTTTTGTTAAAATAAAGATTTTAAAATTGGGATTATTTTTTCACTTAAGAGAGTGACAATATTGAACTTTCTGATATGCAGCCCCCTCATTATTTTCAATGTCCAATGTGGCCCTTAAGGTCAAGTGGTACAGTGTACACACGGCATCTATTTTCGTACTTAGGTCAACTCTTATCATGTGAATGACAAACTACAATGTAAACTATTTACAAAACAATAAACTGACAAAGAAACTCGTGTCTAATGCCGGGATCACGATCAACTTAACGTAACGTTCATTCAAAGTTAACTTAAAGTTAACTTAACGTATGTGTGATCACGATTCACGTAACTTAACGTAACAACTCGAGCCAAACATCTTCATTTTCGAGTATGATCTGTGATTTGTACTAGTTTTACAGTGATGATCTGTGAATGTTTAAGGTTTTCAATCGATATAATAAATATATATTACAAAACTTTTTTGATAAATTTAGCTTTCCTATTTTAGTTTAATTATTTTGTTTAAATGTCTGATCACTAGAACTTACGCTAAAGAGTAGACCTTGGTCTTAAAACCAACAAATGAATTACTAAATAGCCCTGTTGACGTCACTCGCATAATGATTGGATGGCTATATCACGTGACACCCTTCAAGTAACGTTCACTTAAAGTAAAAGACCTCCCAGGACATCTCTTACGTTAAGTTAACTGCAAGTCAACGTTAAGTTAACTGCATCGTGATCGCCTCCATTTAAACACACGACGAGGTCCTTTACGTTAAGTTACGTTAAGTTGATCGTGATCCCGGCATAATTTGGTAGAAACGATGCTTCTAGTTTCTATAAATATTTCATTACAAATGCATGCAGAAGAGATCCAGTCCATTTTTCTTGGAAAGAATCTTATACATTGACTATATCTACTTAATTATATTCATACGTCAAGTCATTTTATCTTTCCATCGCTCTTGATCTAATACTATCAATACCTAGAAAACAACAATAATAGAATAGTATTTATTACTTATCGTGCCCTTTCTGAACCGACTGATTATATCAGAACTCAGCACACAAGTTTTAGACGAAATTAAATCTAGAACAGACACAACATCCAGCTCTCCGGCCGTTATTCATCACTGTGTAAAGAGGAAACCAACATTTCATAAATTATAAAAAAAAATCAGCCATTTCCTCAATTTTACCTGCAAATAAATATGTTTGTATTTTCTAAAATGACCTTACGATAAAAATTAGACTGTACAATATATTTTTATCACCGCGTCTTACTACCCATTTGGGTTATACGCTTATGTAATAATTACGTTAATGAGTTAGATATGAGGAAGGTTGGATTTAGAGTAAGTGTACCCGCATTTGCGTGGATAAAGCGTGTGGGACAATTTAGTAAAAAAAAAACACCCCCAGTATACCCGACCGGAATGGAACCACCATCTCCCTGTCATCGGCAGTCTAGTCTATTGTGAGAGGAAACGCCTTAGACCATGTGGCCACGGAAGTGAATACAATTAATCATATATTAACAAAGTGAACAGTGTATTCCTTGTCTTTCAAACAAAAGTAAAAAAAAATAAATGTATTTTTCGATAGAATTGGTTTTAATTAAATTTATTCTATAGTTAGATATATATTTATAATCCAAAAAACTATACCAATTTTACTTAAACTCAACCACACGGAGAGAGAAGTATTGTGACCGTAAAAAAAAATCCAACTTGAGATTTTTATAAATGTCAACGTTTCATGACCCCCTGAAACACAAAAATTGGTTTTCGCGCTGCCGTCTGTCTGTCTGTCTGTATATCTGACTAAAACCGAAACAGTTTTACCGATCGGTACAGTATTTAACAGTTACAAAAGTTATAAAAAATTTTTTTTTTAATTATTCATACGTCAAGTCATATGAACTGCAACTGTCACTTTAGATAGATATAATCAATATCTTTAAAATAATAATCATAATATAGTAAAATGTTTTGAGTGTTGTCAACAAACATGTTTGTATTTTATAAAATGTGTCAGGGTGGTCTAGGGGTAAGGTGTCTGACTTCTGTGCTAGGGGTGCGGGGTTCAATCCTCGGTCCCGGCACAGATTTATCTTATTGCCAAACCCTTCCTTCACCTCTGACAAGACGTGTATTAATCACAACTTGTGAATGTGTGGAATGCCAGACCTCCAGCGTGGTTCGGATCCCACGTTAAACTGTAGGTCCTCCATTTCATCTCACAATCACCCTACCATTACACATTAGCGTAAGTGCGTACAACCCGAACGGTTAGTAAGACGCGATGCTAATAATAATAATAATCTAAAATGTTATTCTTATGAAAATTTGACTAAAGCTAGAGTTAGATAAAACAAAGCCAACCTTTTTCTGTTCTTCCATAAAATATGGCCTGATAACGTCTTCCCGTTAAAAAAAAATAAGACGAATAATCTTAGAGATTAAGAATAAATAAAAAATAATTACTTATATTTTTTAGTTTTTATGAATGTTTGACAGATAAGCTAATAGTAGCATTTTGTCCTTTTGTCTGGAGGTTTTCTTGACAATGATTGATCAAGCTGAACCAAAATGTTTTGGCGCACAATATCTTTTGTTTGTTTTTACTGCCCACTTTCACCACCCCACCCCGAATGTGAAATATAGATCTACCATTAACTAGGTCACAAGACACAATGATCAACAATCATCACAAACATTAAATACACTATTACCCGCATCGGTGACAGTGTGGTCTAAGGCGTCTCTTTCACAATAGACTCACTGCTGATGACTGGAATATCGGGGTTCGAAACATGGCTGGGGTGTGTTAAGGGTTTTTCTTTTTGCTCAATTATTTTTCCATTCTACCTACAGTCTAATGCGGGTGATTTTACTCTAAATTCAACCTTACTCATCACCAACCCATACGCGTAATTAGTACATATACGTCCAACCCAAACAGGTAGTAAGACTTGATGACAAAAAACAAAACAACACTTTATCAAAATAATTCGTTTATAACTACTTAGACCAGCCTCGGTGGCGTAATTAGCTAACGCGCTAATTTCGTGTTGAGCTAAACTACCGAGGAGGGGAATATCTAGGTTTGAATCTCGCTCGGGTGAACTGGGGTGGTTTTCCTAAATGGTTTTCCACCCTCCCTCCACGCAAATGCGGGTTCACTTCCTATATAGTGAACCTTCCCAATTCCTAACCCATTAGCGTAATTAGTACTTAAGCGTATAACCCAAACGGGTAGTAAGACGCAGTGCTAAGTATTAGTATCATAACTACTTAGTACCGTTGGACATGCAGGCAAAGGCGTAGGTATCGTCTTGGTTGGTTGTAAACGGGGAGGTTTGTCCTAGAATCTAGGTCTTGTGTGCTAAGTTTTTTTCATAAATTGATCATAATTTTACCTACCACGCAAATGTTGGTACATTTATTCTAAATAATATGCTCCTCATTATTACTCCACGCATCTTAGTACCCATTCGGTCTATACGACTACGCACTGATTACAATAATGATTTTAGGGACTAGGAAAGTAATATTTAGAGGAAGTGTACCCACATTTGCATAAAGGGAGAGTGGAAAACCATTTTGTAAAAACCTCCTTTACTACACCCGACCGAGATTCAAACCTTGATCTTCCCGTCATCGGTATTCTAGTCTACTGCTAGAGTAGCACGTTAGACCATGTGGCCACCCACCGAAGCGGGCACGGGTATAGTTGACTTGTGCCGAATTCAGTAGTGAAATATGTACGAAAACACCGACAGTGTGTACGGGGAACTACACAGTTTTTATACCTTTATTCACGAACGTACCAAAGTGCTACCAACAAAATGTTTGAGTCTCTAAATCAATTTTTGTGGAATCATAAAAAAAAAAAAAAAAAGTTTTATAATCTGTTGGGTGTTTAAATTGGTGGAAAGAGGTAGGAGGGGGAGCTTATTGCTTACAAAAACAGAAACTAATTAATTTTGTATAATTATTAGGCCCCTCGTGCACATGCAATTTTGAGTCTGCCAACTAATTGATCGGCTAACTGATTGCTCCGCGCGCACCAGACGATTGAATAGTTGATCAATCGAAATGCCCACGCAAATGCAGCCCAAAAGCTTTTCCCGCCAGTCCTGACATCAATATGGTAAAAACATCTCGTGCAAGCGCATTATTAATCCGCCAAATAAAATTGAAACACAAGAAACAGTATTGGATACATCCATTATTAAGTTAACAAGTAATTAAAGGTTAATTCTACAAGTTGTATAATGATTTAAAGGCTCATTCAAATACATTTTTCAACTACTATAGAATAAACAATGTGATGAAATTTGTTCCTCTTAGGACATTCAATAAGAATCTATCAGAACAACAAATTGAAAGAAAGCATCCTTCCAGAAGAGAGATTATCAGTTACGTTGAAATAAGAAAACATTTGTCCAAAATTTTTTTTTATAATGTAATTTATTTATAAGATACAAATTATTTTACATCAATAATTTTTGTCAAAGTAGAAATTCTTAGCTTCGATTACAGATTGAATAGTTCTGAAGAACTGTTTTATGATTTATGTCTGGGAGCATTCGGCGTCCATTTATTTCTCTTGATTCAAATCAAAGAAAACTTTTCACTGAAATTATCTTCAATGCAGACTCAAATGAGAAAGAAAAAGAGTGAAGTCAGCTGACTCTTCTTCGTTGAAAGTGCGCGCAGACGCGTTAAAACCTGTAGGTTACTATCAAGTTGGGTGACTTTTAGAGTTGTACCGAGCTTGTAGCAAGACACAGACTATTTAATATGCCGAGTGGTATTATTTAATGTGCGCGCGCTCACATATGGGTCATTGGTTCTAAATGATGCAACTAAACAGTTGGCTGACTCAAAATTGCATGTGAGCGCTCTCACATATGGGTCATTGGTTCTAAATGATGCAACTAAACAGTTGGCCGACTCAAAATGATTTGACAATTTAGTCCACTTGCCTACCGATACGGGTATATTTAAGAATAAATAAGTTTCTGTTTTTGCCAAAAATATGCTATTAATTAATTAAACATGCATAAGAAAACTTTAATATTAATGTGAATAAATCTAAAACAAAATAGTAATAACATGATTTTACTTGCTCAAATTTGCTTTATCTGTTTTTGTTAGATAAAGCGAAATAGAGCACGTAATCATTATTTTATTTAGAAATACATCGATTGCATTGTCGTGTCGTGGAGTGTTTCCATGGTAAGCAGAGGTGGTTAAAACTGTACCCATGATGTATTCTCATCCCACTCTAACCCCATGTGACTCCGTTTTAAATATCTCAAATTGGAATTTAACTATGGTTAATCTTTTTGCACCCCTTTGGGTTATTCGCATAAACAAATTACGTTAGTTTGAAAAGTATGATAAATATATCATTTAAGAGTAAATGTACCCAGACTTTGCGCGTAGCAATAGTGGGAAACCATTTAAGAATGAAAAAATCATGTAGTAAACCTCAGTGAGATTCAAATCCCGACCTTACCATTGCTGGCAATCGAATTTAACATTAGAGTGACGCGTTTGAGTAGCGCTTATACCTGACCAATGAGTGACTAGAAAAGAGGGACGGAAAAAATGATCATAGGTACTGTTTAAATAAGTTCTGCTTGTCCTGGAAACAAGCCACGTCACGCCAGGCCAGGCCGATGCTCGATTGAATTAGAAGCTATCGCGTATCGACGTTAGCTTTCTGTCCCTAAGGACGTCTAAGCCTAATTTTGGTACGTCTTCTTTCCGGATAAAATCATCCAAGGTCACAGACAAGTAAGAAACAGACTCTCAACCTTACAGGGGTTTCGCTGCGCTCCTTTTGCCAGCTTGAGTCCTTCAACACCTGGCTTCGCTAGTGTCACTGCTGGGTGATGATAGGACTAACCACAGCGATCCTAGTGTTGAAGGTCTCAAGCTGCCAAAAAGAGCGCAACCATTTTAACCTGGGGGTTGGGTGTCTGAGTATATTATTTGTCTGTGCCCAAGGGATAAAGGACAAGATGTTTTTTCAAGCGCTGAAACCTCCACCCTCAATATCTACGAATCTGAGATGATAAGTGGGAGCCAACACTTTGTCACTTGTCAGCGATAAGAGTCGTCAATAGTAGCCATCAACCCTTGCGCGGTCGGTTAGCGTTTTGAAGTGAGTTGATTTTCTACGTGACAATTCCTACCGACTGGTATCGAGATATTCTTTTAAAGTTTCTCACTTCAACAAAATGTGTTAAAAATATAATTTTTTAAATATTATTGAAGGCGTATGAAAGTCACACATACTATAAGCATATCAAATACGACTTAATATAGTGTGATATTATTTAAGACTCTGATTTGGGTTAAATAAAATTAATATATCTCTGTGTATAAAAGGTTGGATTTTTATATCTTTTCAAGCACAGTGTTCGTTTGGTTATACGCTTATGTACTAATTAGGCTAATGGTTTTCAGGTATTAGGAAGGCTATATCTAGAGGAAATTTACCCCATTTGCGTGAGTGGCGAATGGAAAACAATTTTGGAAAAACTACCCCC
This sequence comes from Timema bartmani, assembly GCA_902151455.1. Classification (NCBI taxonomy): domain Eukaryota; kingdom Metazoa; phylum Arthropoda; class Insecta; order Phasmatodea; family Timematidae; genus Timema; species Timema bartmani. The sequence goes on from CABFWB010002487.1 coordinate 93,604, forward strand.
CAGTACAATCGACCGAGTTTCGAACCTTGATCTCCCCATCATTTACAGTCTAATATACTGCGAGGGTAGTGCGTTATACTACGCGGCCACTGAAGCCGGTTTTTGGTATCAATATATATACATGTCTGGGCCACATCATTCTTAGCTCAGTAGTGGAAAGATTGTCCGGTACTAATGTACCGTTGTTCAGGGGACGCCCAAATGTACTAATCGTACATCCTGTCCACGGAGACTCTTTCCATGTCCCGATGAGATGAGGTGATAGTGAGTATGATGGTGATAGTATGATGGCTATAGAGAGTATGAGGGTGATAGAGAGTATGATGGTGATAGTATGATGGCTATAGAGAGTATGAGGGTGATATTGAGTATGATGGTGATAGTATGATGGCTATAGAGAGTATGATGGTGTGGAACAATTAGTCACTCTTAACCTAGTTTAAGCCTAAATAACCAGCCCCTGTTGACAGAGGGTATATCTCCCCTTTTGAGAAAAATACCTATGGTACCAGCTGGGAATCGAAATCGGGACCCCAAGGTTGGTAGCAAAGTGCGCTGACCACTAAAGGCATATTTTGGGCTAAAATGTTTAAAAAGAATCTACTCAAACCTAAATGGTATATGGATAGAAAGATTACGGTTGCATTTCAAATTATTAAATTTAAAATATCTACTTTTGATCACAATGACTGTCATAAAAGCCAGAACAAACACATGTTCTACTTCTTTACCAATCGTCCTAGGTGAAGGGAAATATTCTTTCTAAACTGAAAACATTCATTTGCTATAGGAATATTAAAAGGAAAATTATGATAGTTCAGTTGGAAATATTTTTCTGACAATTTTATGCAAAAAAAAAAAAAAAAAAAA
>CABFWB010002487.1:94488-106969 GCA_902151455.1 Timema bartmani
AAAAAAAAAAGATGTCATCTGCTACTAAGTAAAAATGTGTATAAATTAGCCTATCTCTAATTCTCATTAAAATTGATATAATTGACCATTAATAGCATAAAAAAGGACAAGTTATCAATTTAGTCAAAAAAAATAATTTTTGTTTTATTTCTCTTGTGCATTATATAGTTAAAAAATACAATGCACTTTAAAAATATGTTGCTATTAGATTTAATATGCTAAGTAAATTTTCGTAAAAACTCGACTCGTAAAATTATTGTGTCCCTAAATATGATCTTTTATTAAATTAACATATAACCAAATCCATATAATGCATTTTATATTATTTTTATATTTATTGATGTAATGTCAAGGAAGGTGGCCAGGGTGATTAAAACTGTACCTGTGAGATGTTATCAGACACTTTGCCCCCATTTAACCAATCTTGCATTATCTCTGGTTTGTATGCCTTACATGGGAATATAATATGTTCGTTGATACTTGACCCATGGGTGTTCTACTTACCAGCCCCGTGGTGTCGTGGTGAGTGAGCCTGGATATGAACCTAGGGGTCCCGGGTTTGATTTCCGGCTCGTAACTAGGTTTTTTTTTCTCCAGAAAGAGGAATTACCACAACTGTCAAAGGGGTTTGGTTAACTGGGCATAAGTTAGGTTTAAGTGTTTCCACTGGTTCCACACCCTCATACTCACTATCACCATCATACTCACTATCACCATCACCTCAATCTCATCGGGACATGGAAAGAACCTCCATGGAAATAATATACGATTAGTACATTCGGACGTCCCCTGGGTAACGGTACATTAGTACTGACTAATCTTTCTACAACTGGGCTACGAATATTGTATTATAGTGCTCTACTGAAGGTTGGGAACACATCACAGGTACAGTTTAAGCTAATTATACCTACCCTAACAATGCTTCACGCCACGCCACTGTCAGCAATGTAAGAAACGATTGGCGACATATTTATTTCTAATTTCTTACCTATGTATGAGATGATAAAGACATTTTTTTAATGCCTAACTCACGACTCAACTCTTATCAAGTGACCCGTCTCTTAATTTTATACAAATTGGAACTAATATCGGTTTCCCCCATTAGATCCCCCCCTCCCCCATAGTTCCTCAGGCGATAATACGAGTGACTCACCAATGACTGTGGCTAGGATGACGAGACCCAGGATGAACGCCGTCCCGATCATAGACAGCAGTTGGACCGTGATGTCGTGGTCACTACCCAGCGCCGTCGTAGAGTTGCCGTCGGTAGTCGTCTCTCCGGAGAGCGTCCAATCGCTAATGTTCACCCATGACAGGTTACCCTCACCATCATAGCCGCCACCACCTCCACCAAACACGTTCGTCGTTGACATGAGGGTCGCCGACGAGGTGAGGTTGAACAGCGTGGGTTCGGTTTGGACCCAATAGACTTCGGTCGGTCTGTTGCGAGGTTTGTGTCCACCTAAGACGCCGGACATTTTCCTCTGATGGTTGCCCATGTCTGGAGGATTTAACTTACGGTTCAAAATTAACTGAGAATGGATTCCTCCATTACAATCCGAGGGGATCCTTTAATTCCTAATAAGTCGGTCATTTTTACATGCAAACTATTTTGTTTTTGTTTTCTGGTTCGTTAAACCACGCCCAGCTACCATTTTAATTTTTTTTATTAGTGTCTTGTATTATTGAAACAATTCTAACAATCTTAGATAATATATTGACAAGATATTATTAAGCTTACGTTCTACCTAAATTAAAATTTAAGGTTTGACTTTTAAGAATTCGTTCTTTAAAAAATATGTATTTAAGCATTGAGGGCCACAAGGACTAAATTAAGCTAAAGGGGGGGTGTTTATTTAATCAACTGTGGAATGTTTATGTAACCATTGGAGGAAATCTGTTTTAAGCTTCTAATATGTATAAAATAGTTTCGAAGCAAGATAATAATAACTATGTTTTCTTCTCCATTATACAAGTTTATAAATGTTTATTTTCTTTCGCAATATACATTCCACGACTTTAACTTTTTAAGTGAATGGGGAAAAAGGGGGGTACGGGGGAAATATTTTCATTTAGACCTCAACTTAAACAGTTTTTCATAAAAAAAAGTGTATGGAACACAGCATCGATAAAAAAAACTCGCTTGTTCTTAGGTTTTTTTTATTCACCCACGTTTTCTTCTCCGCGTACATTTTTTTACCTCTTTTATTTCAATTACATTTTAATTTATATTTTTATTCGAATAATACACATAAATTATTTTCAATATTTCACTCTACGTCAGTTCTGATTTTTTTTTATTTTAAAGAAAAATATAATTCACAAAAATACTTTAACCACTAAAGCGTAAACGTGTTATTTTTTAACCTTTCCTGTATTTAATGCCCCGCATTATATTTTCAAGATTTTCTCTGGCCAAACTTCACGAAAGGTGACTAGGCCAAATGACTATTAATTTATGGTATGAGTATTCACATGTTCTTTGAATTTTATAAATATATTAGCAAATGCACTTTTTTGGTATTATAAAAAATACTCTAGGAAGTGCTGATTATTCTACGAAAGTACATTATTGAAATAAAATAGTGCTTGATTTTATAGTAGGGTCTAGATTAGTTTTATTTTTGATAACTTTTGCTATTTTTGTTCACACTTTGATCAAAATATACTTAGATGTAACACACAAAATTATTCTCTTTGCTTATTTCCGATGTGATTTATTAGATTAGCTAGTATATTTAGTTCTCATAAAATATAAAGCTTTGAAAATTTTGAAAAGTAAAAATTTGTTCAGAGAAAAAAAAAGTTATATATAAATGGTTTCGATATTAAAGTGATATGAAAATCGGCAGCGTATTTATAAATTACAATTCGAATATTAGGGTTTGATGTTTTCTGTATATATATATATACATACATATGTCTATGATAAAACAGGAAATATTAGTTCTGGTGAATCGTTCTCGAAGCTTTATTTGTCATGTCCAATCAGGTGTACCAACACACTAACAAGCTTTTGTTGTTGTTATTGTTGTTGTTGTTGTTGCTGTTGTTGTTGCTGCTGCTAGTGTTGATAAATGAAAGAATACAAGCGCTTGATAAAATTTTCACACGATATTAAAATGGTTGTTTTTCATCCTCTCATTACTTTGTAAAGGGATTTTTTTAAATACACAGTTAATTTAAGGATTTATCCCTATTTAAATAATCATATTTTAGTAAGAGAATGTAGTTCACTTTCACTTGGTAAACATATTATAAATAAATTAAAGATATAAATTTATACAATATACAGTTTTTGATTAAAATATCACAAATTAACTCTCATTTTATGTTAAAGTATTTTTGATCCTTACCTAACTAATAATAACGTTTTCATCTAAACAATTTCATAATATTTGGTTCGCTCAATGTTAAGTATTTATAAAATCACAAACAATTATGAACTTCAGATCGTAGTCTTAAAAAAATAAAAATTACATTTTTGGTTTACTTCTTAGCTAAAAAAATAGTTACTTAAAACAATATTTGGCTTGCTATCATGATCATTCTAAGGACCTGTTATAGATCTAGATGTATTTTAACATAATTAGAGTCACATTATTTACACGCAGTAATCACACGAACTAAGATTTTTAATATAATAAACTAAAATGTATTTTGGCAATATTTTTTTTAAAACTTGGTTATCATTTATTAAAACGTGAGTATTCGTGCAGTGAATTCAAATAAATATGTGCTTTAAAGTGTATTTACCTTACTGAGTATTAATTGAAAGTCATGGTTTGAAGGAGCCTCGGTTCGATACCGCGCGTTTCTCTATATACATATTAAAAAAAAAAGAAGAGGTAATCAATCAATTATTCGGTTCCGACGTGGGTAAAAGGTGTGTGTAAGCCAAGTATAGGAGCGGTCGAGCTACCGTGGCCGGGTTACTCGAAGCTTCACACACAACACACTGGGGTTGCGAGAGCGCTGTGCACCCAGAGTCTCTCCAGTCCCTTACCTCCCCGCCACGCCACTGCAAAAAAAAAAAAAACAAAAAAAAACCCTCCCTAGTTTACCTCATCCACCCTCTCCCACCAACCCCCTCTGACCGCTAGCTGTTGCGCTGCTGGTTACGCGCTTGCGCACCGCGATCTACGGATTGGATTTCTAGAACCGATACAATTCGCTTCTTAGATGTTCACCTTGATAATTTATTTCTGTTACTTGTCTTTAGCTACTCCTTTTCTTTGAGAATAAGCGAGCTTAGTGCTTACTGTCTTAAAAGAATACTAATTAGTAATTACTATCTAAATCTGTGTCTCAAAGTTTAAATGATGGAGGACAATAAAATCAAAGTTAATTGCACTGGGGGGAAGCGGGGGGAGCACCGTTACCCTGAGAATACAAGGAGGGGCTAGGGGGGGTTCAAAACTATACAGAAAAAACATTATTTTCAGGCAATTCCATTTTTGGTAAGAAACAACAACATATAATTAGATTAAATTAGTAAGTTAGGATTGTTTGATTATTTTAATATTTCAAACCTCATGAATTTTTGATAAAAAATTGTCCGTGACCTTAATTCAGTCAGTAGCGTGTCTGTCTACTGAGCTAAGGGTCTCTGCTTTGATTCCCGTCATGGCCGTAAAAAAATATCGTTGGTGCATTGTGGGTTTCCCCTTTTCACAGTGAAGGATTAATGGCCTGGGACTGGATGTTGTGTATTTTACAGATTTAAGTTAATCTAAAAGTCGTGTGTTGATAATAATCAGTCGGCTCAGAAAGTGCCCGCTAAACACCTCAAATAAACTACGGCGAATGAAAATGATAAATAATTGTTCAGATTTGTTTACCTAGGGTTGGTAAAGTCTTCCTACGTTAATCCTTTTCTATTTGATGTGTATATATCGAGGAAAGAAATACCACAGATTATAGATAGTTAATTTCGATTTGTAGCATTTCAACATTTTTTTTTTTTTGTATTATACATTATCAACAATCTTATATAATTTATTGTAAATATATTTCCTGGGATGCTGCGGACCACAAGTGTACCGATAACTATCCTTTGATAAACATTTAATTAAGGTGCTAGTCATTTCAAGCAGAAATTCCTATACGCCAGAAACCAAAGGGGCTTATAACGTATCTGGATGGATCTGTCTGGCAGTAGTAGAACAAACAGGGGAGGATGAAAATACACATTACAATACAATTTGTGTTGACAACCCCCTACCCTATATTAAATGACATTTGATTCCCAAAGATCCATTTTACGCTCCTAAACAAGTTATCTTTTGTTTCCCTGAAATTTAGCTCTTAATGATCAACAAAAATATGTGGATTATTGTAATATTTTTAAGGTAGGAAATGTCAACATTAAATCTATGTTTACAAGTCAATATTTATGTATAGTTTCGTTGAAAATAGCTGTGTGTTCATTCAAGTAAACACCAAACTCGTATACTGTTAAAGTTTATGTCAATATTTAACCTAAGCACAACATCTGATTGACAGCTACGTAGGCAACCCCTATAAATAATATATTCGTTTAAGGCTGTTGTTATATATACAATAAAATTAAGTCGAAGATTAAATGATGAAAACATTGATTAGGTTTATAAGATTTGCTTAAGGTAATTAATTAGACAATGAAAAATTTACTGAACAGTTTTAACAATTAAATAAATAGATATAAATATTAATTCAATAATTTCAGGTCATTACAGTTGACGAGTTATAATAAGTAGTGTTTTAATAATTTAAATAAGCTGTAAAATGACACTTTTACACGGGTATCAAACCGCGGACTCTTGAGTTCCAAGCCAATACTCTACCACTAAGCTATCCAGGTTTAATCACGCGCTCAAGGTCATTCTTCACTGATAGTTTAAGACAGTTTATTATAATCGACCGAATACATCTCTGTGGTCCAGTGGTCTGAGTTTCTGACTATAGATCCAGAGGTCCCAGGTTTGATCAACGGTGCTTCCAGATTCCAGATAGCCTCGTGAGGACATAATGTGGAGCTACTTGCATAAATAAGTAGTGGCTCCGGTCTAAGAAACTGAGATTAATGGCCACAGGGCTCGTCGTATTGACCATATGGCACTCTCTATCTTCGAAAACATGTGGTGGCCGCTAACTAAGTCGATATTTTTTACAGCAATTTATTAAAAAATTGTACAAACTTTTAAAGTAAAAATGAAATTAGTACGCAAGTAGAGGTATAATAATTCACATAAACACACAATTTTTTGGTCATTCAGTTAAAAAATAATAAAAATAAACACAAAGATTGATTTAAAAGTGGCTATAAGCTTAAAAAATGTTATTAACATGTATCACTTTAGAAATGTTGGTTATTTAACAAGGTTTTTATAAGAAATGTTAAAATATTAAATAATGTTGATGTTGTTCATCAACCTTTCATAAAGTTCATATCGTACGAATTTAAATAAGTGCCATGGTAAAATGTTTAGTGACGTTATTTACAGGCGAATGAGTATTGCATATCATACTATTTAGGTTAAAATTTAAATTATTTTTATTTATAGTGTAAAATAACCTCTTGTTATATTGTTTTCATTATATTTAACAATACAACTTTTTTAATATTTGGATAGCTCATATTCCATTACATAAAAATAAATGGATAACTTAAAACGTGATCGCTTGGCGATATATTATATTTGATGCTAAAACATGTTGCCAACATACTCGAATGAAATATAGAACTCTCTACCTTGTTGGTCTTGGGGTAAGGTGCTCTCGCCTCATGATCCAATGTTCGTGGGATCGAACTCATCCGGGGTCAACGGATTTTTCTCGAGCGATTAAAAATCCGTAGCACAACTTCCTTCGGAAGGGAAGTAAAGCCCCATGTCGATTGTGGCGTGTAAAAGAACCCTTGAGGGAATGTGAAAATTACCTTTCCCGACAAAATTGGTAGGCCCTTTCACCCTCGCTCATAGAAATTCTTGTATGCTGATATAATCAATCGGGTTAGAAAAGGACTCGTTAAATACCCCAAATAAATAAATGTAGAATTACGTATTTTGAGTCATCAGTATTCTAAAATGATCCAACGCAGATACCAGTTTAAGCGCTCCTATAATGCCTGCATAGAAATAGTTACACATATGTACTAACTATGTTAATATGGTAGGGGTTAGGAAGGTTAAATTCAGAATAAGTGTGCCAGAATTTTCGTGAAGGTTGAGTAGAAAATTATTTAGGAAAAAAAAATACCCCCGGCACACCCGACCGGGATATCAACCCCAATCTCCCCGTCATAAACATTCAAGTCTATTGGTAGAGGGAGGCTATAGACAAGTGTTCGCCAACATGTTGCACCCAGCCTGCGAGATACATCTGACTAACCCTCTCGTCTGCAAATTGCAATACTTGTTTACCAGGCAGCCTGCAGTTACATGTGAACACAAAAAAATAGTAGTTTAAATTAAGTGTATAATTGAATAGTTTTAAATACATATTTATTTATAAAATAGAACTATTTCTAACAAGGCTGTATTTTTTTCCCCCTTAAAATATTTGATTGAGGGAATTTTTATTTATTTAATTCAATAAATACTGCTTCGAGTATTTCAGTAACCCACATGAAAATCTGGGGGGAAATGTTTTTCTTCTTCTTCTTCTTCTTCTTCTTCTTAGCACCTCGTCTTAACACCCGTTCGGGTTATACGCACTACACTAATGTGTAATGGTAGGGTGATTGTGAGATGAAATGGAGGACCTACAGTTTAACGTGGGATCCGAACCACGGTGAGAGGCCTGGCATTTCTCCAATCCACAAGTTGTGATTAATACACGTCTTGTCAGAGGTGAAGGAAGGGTTTGGTGATCAGATAAATCTTTGCAGGGACCGAGGATTGAACCCCGGACACTCAACACAGAATTCTTAACACCTTACTCCTAGACCACCAGGTCACCATGTTTTTTGTTTCTTAATAATTTAAATATACTTAAATAATTGGAAATACATAGCATCAAATATTTAGTATAGACTTGCATCGGTGGGCATGCGTACTAAACGTCAGTCTCTTTCTGCCTAGTTTGCCAGTTTCAGAGAGGTCACGGTTTCGAATTCCGACCAGATGTACGGAGGGAGGTTGGTTTTCCCTAGACGATTACCCATACTCCCTCCACTCAAATAGGCTATATTTTCTCTAAATTATATCTTCCTCATCCCCCACTAGGGTTAGTAAAATTTTCATAGTCCGGACGGGTGGTAGGATGCACTGTAAGATAAAAGTATAAACTGTATTGTTTAAGTAACAAGTTTTTATAGACCAGAGTCTCACAAACATTTTAGATAAAAGGAGCCATAGCACCAGAAAAAATAAACCCTGGAGCTCTCATAGCATTTTTACACTAATTTTTATTAATATTCAATAGCGGCAGTTAAATTTTACACGGATAAAACAAACGGAAAACATCAAATGTTCTGGCTGCACCTTTGGCAAATGTCTGTATACAGATTTGAAAACTTGATAATCCTAATCAATGATGGTATTTAATATTGTGAAAAAACAAATAGAGATTATTCTAAAATTGACTCACGGGGTTTGAAATAACTATGGCGGAGCCCAATTTAAAAACGCTGGTATAGACTGTAGCCCGCAGCATTTCTCGACCCGCCTCGGTGGCCGCATGGTCTAACGCGCTACTCTCGCAGTAGACTAGATTGTTGATGACAGGGTAATAGAGGTTCGAATCAAGGTTGGATGTACTGAAAGGCGTTTTCCCCAAAATGATTTTCCACTCTCCCTCCACGCAAATGTGGATACACTTCCTATGCATATAGCCTTCCTAATCCCTAAAACCACTAATGTAATTAGTATATAAGCTTATAGCCCAAACGGGTAGTAAGATGCGGTGATAAAAAATAACAAAAAAAGATGCACCTAGTTTGTGAATCTGGACCTTAGACTAGTTTGAGTTTGAGACCATCGCCTTAGACCACGCGGCCACTGAAGCGAGTTTCGGAAAGTTGATGTACAGTACATTTAAAGTACAACATGATTTCTAAGTAGAGCTCAATTTTAATGGGCCTTTTATTTTTTCTCGGTCAATAATGATAACATTCTACTGTATAATTGTTGTTATTTTATAGTTATTGATAATATATATAAAAATTGACGCCTAAAAATCACGAAGCTTGACGTATGAATACGTGAAAGTGGATATATAAACTTTTCTTGTAGTCGTATTAAAATTATTGGACTGTATGTATAATGAACGATAAATAATACTGTTTCATTTCCTCTAAATCTACCCTCCTCTTCCCTACCTTCAAGATTATTCCTTTAATATACTTGGTGCTATGCTTAATAATCAGGGTCTGAATATTGATGACACTTTTTTTTTGTTCATCACATAAAATGCTTGCAAGTTTATAAACTTTGTTCATGATACTCTTGTTGTAAAAAATGTATAGGCCCTATTTTATAAAAGTGACATTTTGGTAATTTTTTTATATTTTTGAGTCATTTAAAGGTATTTCTGTGTCATTTTAAGGCGTTATTGTTGAGTAAGTATATTTTTAAAGATTATACTATGAATATTTTATCAATGCATTTTTTTCCCCCATCTCACAGCTGTCTGAATGAGAATTATTTAATATAGTCAATTATCTTTGAATCTACCTTGCTTATATGGTCGTAAAATACACATTCCTGTTAAGAAACTGCAACTAAGCTGGAAGGGGTTGTCTTTGTAAGGTGTAGCTATTTTTTTTTCTGAAGCAAGTAATTGTAAATCAATGCTATATTTAGCAGAATAGAACAATTGAGTTGCTCAAGGCTTTTCATAGCATGGATATTTTTTAGTTTACAATAATTATTGTAAAGTGCGTATTTGATTTACTCGTGTGCATTTATTACGAGTTTTTGTTCATAATTTTAGGCAATATTTTTGAAAATTTGAAGTCATATTTTTAGAATTTTTAGGTCATTTTATAAAGATTTTTTTGATTATTTTAAGATAATCAAAATCCGGGCTCTGGTAATAATAAAAACTTGTATCTATCACCGCGTCTTACTACCTGTTCGGGCTTACGCATAAATGATAGGTACTCAAATGGGGAAAGGAAACATTTTATAGGTTAACTACCCCTAAACTGGGATTTGAATCATGATCACCCCATTATCATCAGACTAACACAAGAATGACGCCTTAGACCATTCGGCCACTGAAGCGGGAAGTAAAAACATTTAACTTGTTAATAAACTATGTAGTTTTTTTTTAAAACTAAAGCTTGCAAATTTAAATAGGCCTATTATATTCATTAGGACCCTTAAAATAAAATGCGCTTCGATTTTTTGTTATTTTTTTCCAATCAATATCGCTTTATTAGGTAGCGTTGAGAATATGAGGTGCAAGGGGGGAAAAAAAAGATAGACGTGCGAAATGCGCATGACTAGTTTCTGTGAGGTAAAAGAGAGAGAGAGATAGCGTATGAAGCTATGACGTCAGTGGTCCATGTTGAACTATAGTGGTATAAGTCCACCCCTTTCCACTTCCCCCTATCAAACCTCCCCCCTCCCCATCCCTTCGCTAGGTGTTTGTCGGGGAATATCAAAAAAAGGGATGAGGCATATTCTATCACATCACTCTCCATGATTCCAGACAGGACAATCAAAGATACCGAAACGGAAAAAATATATATAAAACAGATACTCTTGTAACCGTGAGCTCAAATAGCTTTTATAATACTCTTTCAAATACAAATAAACTTTAGAGATGGAGAATGTTTCAAAAGAATGGATTTATCTTACCGAAACAAAATTATTTTATACTAGCGTACCGGATCAAAACTGTGTACTAATTAAAATAAAGTTTATGATAAATAAGATAAGATGATACAAAAATGGCCATTTGAGGTTTAGTTTTCGTAAATTTATTTGCCTAGATTCATCAAAGAAATGTTAATAAATTCCGATAGATAAAAAAAAGGTGTTGCCTTATATAATAGGCCTATATTCCTTTATAATTATGCTCAGGTGTACTTTTTTTTATTTATTATATCTCCTAATATTCAAAGAGATTTTGTTTTCTGTGATACATTTTCTTAGATCCTAATATGTTTTGTCTTATTTCATATATAATATTCTACAATATCCAAAGAGGTTTTGTCAGTAAAATTGACTTGTATAATATATTTAACAAACTAAATTTCTAAAAATTAATTCACATACAAACTTAAGACAGAGTTCATCGAATCTTCTTTTACTCATATCTCGGCAACGTTCCAAACAATATGGAAGATATACATATATATGTTTGTCCCTTGGCAAATATATGGAGGCAGACGTTTTTTCTTAAATGTGATAAACCCCCTTTCCCCCTCCAGGGGATTTAAATCCACTCTTACAACCCCGTGGAGAGTCAACGCTATTAATATATCGCTCATTGGCTGGAATCCAGGACAGAACAACATGATAATGTCTCACATTACATTCACAACACACGTTTCTTGTGTCTGCTCTACAAAGTTATATTAAGATTTAAATCAAATTTCTGTTTAATAATATTATCAAAGGAATAACTCAAAAGGAGGTACTAACAGGTAACGTTGTGAACCTTGGTGGTCTTGGGGTAAAGTGCTAACCTCAGGATTTGATGATCGTGGGTTCAAACCCAGCTGAGGTTGACAAATTTTATTGAGTGATAAAAATCCGTAGCACAACTTCCTTTGGAGGGGAAGTAAAGCCGTCGTGAATTGTGTCAGGTAAAATAACCCTGGAAGGTTTGTGAAAATACCTTTCTTGGAAAAATTGGTAGGAATATTTATAAATAAAATTCAATTTTTAGTGAAATTAAGTTGTACAAGTTGACGTGAAAGACATAAATGTGTAATATTATATATATGCACAGTATTTGATTGATATTTGAAAGAGATTGGTAATATTAATTACAAGTTATGATAAATTATAGTTAGGAATATCTTAAAGTTATAACAAACATCTAAAAAATTCAGTACATATTAAAATTGTAGACATTTGAATCAAAATTATACTTAAAACTATGTTTTAAAAAACAAAGGATGATGTGATCATGCATATTTCGTATTTCTGTATTATTATGAGAATTGACAGAACAAATTAATACATTTTGAAAAAATATAAAAATTGAATTTCTTTCTTATCTGTAATTCCCTGTTCCTTGGTTACTGCTGCAACGTTATTTATACGATATGTTTTGATGCTACGACGACATCATCCTCAGGTCTATTGAAACAGAGGAACACACCAAATGAAATCATAGTTAAAACACAATGCGTTAGCCAATGTGGTATAACATGCAAAGTTAGTGGAGGTTAATAAGTTATAACATCGAAAAATAAATATTATGAAATAACATATTTACCAGATATTAAAATTGTGTAGTTGTATCCCTGTTGTGTGATTTAGGAAAGTGATATGAGAACTACTAGCCTGTATATATAAAGTCAGAGAAGATCATTCTGGAA
>CABFWB010002488.1:0-24201 GCA_902151455.1 Timema bartmani
ACAAGCTATTGAATAGTGGTTCAGTGGTAATGGCGCGTTATGTCCGTGCATAATTTTAATTTTACTCAACCTAACTCAACATAGGCTTAAAGTATTTTTTTCTCTCCTCCCCACTTGCCTGATCAGAAACGTTTCGGCGCCCCTGACTAACACAGAGCCAACTCTTTCGGTGCTTAAAATAAGCTTGTTATTCAAGTAGCATCTATCTTCATAAAATGAAGATTTAGTTTGTTTGTCTGTCACGAGCATTGCTTGATATCTATCGCACACAAGAGGTCTGACATTTTAAAATTAATAACCCATGTTTACAAACATGTGCACCTAGAAGCTTGAATTTTAAAATTTTGATTAGATATTTTTTTTTAAATGAAGAGTTTTTGTTTGAAACAAATAATGGCGTTTCCCGTGGGAAAGGGTGGGTGACCACCAAATGTATTGCGTAGTTACCCCGGGTTCTCTTGTTAGTTTAATATATGAGGAGTTTCCGATACATATTCTGATTAGGAAGTTTGAATTCTAATCAGTTCCTATTTTCAAATCGAATCCTGGCAATGAAATTCAACTCACGGAGTGTCCTCAACTCAATGTTAGGGACTATGCAATAGAAGAGTTTTCGCGGTTGACTTGGTTACGTATTGGTATCGAGTGTTTACGACCAAGTGGTTCTGAACAAGATGGAATGCGGAAACGATTTTGAGATTGTTTTCGTAAACAAAGATGGCGGTTGGGATGAAGTAGAGCTACCAGCTGGTGGGAGAGTTTATGTAATCCTACTATATGTACTACAAATCGACGGAAAATGAGATATTTAGTTTTATTCTTAGTTGGATTATTGCTTATTTTGACTAGTCCTAATATTTACACAACTCATCAAGCTAAACATATCTTCCCAAAAATAACCTCAAGAAAACATAAAGTACATATATAATATTAAATAGGCCTAGATCATAATAGTACGCTCTTTAATCCATAATTAAACGATTCTTAAGTACCTAATCACTGTCATGTATTTCTAGGTAGTAATTGCTGTCCATTTTAATTAACAAAAACTTAAAATCTATTGAATCAAACATAAGAAGTGATGCTGTTTTGAAATTGGCGCACAAATTCTCGGCTCACTGGTCGTAACCATACTCTTTAGTCTGGTCAAGGAAAGCGTTACCAAACCGAGCTCTGGTATCGTCTCGGTCGTAAACATTCCGTTAACAATCGATATCAGGTCAACCACGAAAATACGCCTAATAACTTATTGAAACAGTGGCGACAAAATTAAAACATGGTACAAACATTTTTGAAACAAAACTATCTATCCGAGTTATTGTTTTGTTTGTCACAAAGTTTACCTTGAATCATCAGGTTTTTGTATTTAGTTAAACAAATGGCTCCACTAACTTATTTCTGGTTGCAGGCCATCTGAAGAAGAGTGACCTCCCCTCGGGACAAACAACCAACCAGAAGAAAGAAGAGAATTATTTTAAACAAGGTGAGTATTTTCATTAAAAAAAAAAAGTTAACAGAAAATAAAAACACCAAATCCACTTTTTCTCAAATACGAATCATAGGAAACGTGATAAACATCCGGGTTTAACTTTCCAACGATAGTTTCTTCTTCCTAAATTCTGATTTTGTTAAAATTAAGTGGTAAATGTACCGATCTGGAGTCTTGTGGTTGATGTCTTTGTCCTATAAGAATTATGTCAAGCTAAACCACACATAAGCAACTCAAAGCAATTAGCTATTCTAAATTAAATATAATTTTCTGAACGTATCCATATAATATGTTAGGGATAAGGAACATTTAATTTAGAGGAAGTTTACTTACATTCGCGTGGAGGGAGTGTGGAAAATTATTTAGGGAAAAAACCCAACCTCAGTATACCCGTCCGGGATCGAACTTTGACCTCCCCGTCCTCGGCAGTTTATACTCAGGGCGAGAGTTGCGCTTTAGACCATGCGGCCACGTAGGCGGGTCGTATGGATATAAAATCTTCACTGTATAAGACAGCTGACACTTTAACTACCAAGTCTTGAACTGACAGCTAACCGTTATTTGGCCACAACAACATATAAAGAAACATAAAATACTTGCATGACCACGTGTGTGCTAATAAGTTCATACCCCTAATAATCATATGGAATTAAATATTCCGTGTTTTAATCTAAATACATCCAGAAGGAATATTTTTAATTACTTTCATAAGAATAACTCTAATTTCTATTTCTTCATACTCATGAATAGGAGTATATGAATAAGTTTAAAATACCCGCCTCGGTGGCGTAGTTGGCTAACGCGCTAGTCGTGTTGAGCTCGACTGCCGAGGACGGGGAGATCGAGGTTCGAATCTCAGTCGGGTGAACTGGAGGGGGAGGGGGTTCCTAAATGGTTTTCCACTCTCCCTCCACGAAAATGCGGGTTCACTTCCTCTATATTCAACCTTCCCAATTCCTAACCCATTAGCGTAATTAGTACTTAGGCGTATAACCCGAACGGGTAGTAAGACGCCGTGCTAAATAATAATAATAAGTTTAAAATTAATCTCTTATCATAAATTCCTTATAATTTATAAAACTAACACTTGCATTGTTCCACTATGGTCTACTTTTAAGATAGGGCCATTGTGTAATCAGTGAAGGTAAGACGGTAGAGCCATAGCGTAATCAGTGAAGGTAAGACGATAGAGCCATAGCGTAATCAGTGAAGGTAAGACGAGGTGTTGTTTGCGCAGGCGCGTGGGGCAGGTTCCTGCTTTGTTTCTCCATCTACAGCAACACTCTCCTCATCCTGAACACTAAACTAGGCCAAGACTCCGTGAGGGCCATCCATGGCCTGCGGTTCCTGGGCATGTGTTGGATAGTAATGGTGCACACAGTCTTCTACATGAGCGACTACGCAGGTAGGTTCTCACCCCCCCAGTGGGGGGCCCCGTTGGAGGTCTAGGTGTTCCCAGGCTTGATTCACAAGTTCGCCGACAATAGAGGGCAGAATATTATCGGGTGTCGCAGCAATTCGCAAGGTGTATGTTGACCCATGATGCATTGCAACACAAACAAAACAGCTGACTATCAGCCAATTGCATTTCCTATTGGATACACATAGTAGTAGTAATAATAATAACAATAATAATATTACGCGTCTGGGTTCTATCATTCATAGCCCAGTAGTGGAAAGATTAGCCAGTACTAAAATATACCGTTGTCCAGGGGACGTCCGAATGTACTAATAGTACTTCCTTTCGGTGGAGGATCTTTCTATGTCCTGATGAGATGAGGTGAAGGTGATAGTGAGTATAATAGTGACCATTGGGATGATTTCCATTTGGGAAAAATACCCAAGGTGCCAGCGGGGAATCGAACCCAGGTGCATTGAACACTACACTACTGGGCTGGTTAGTAGAGAGACATATATTTTAGATAATTCTCCCGATGGTTGTTTACAAATTATAACGCTGTGTCGTGGCACAATCCAATACACAATAAACACGCTTTACATTAACGAATTATTACAAATCTCCTCACAACGATCAACGAAGCTGTCTGCTCGCTTCTGGTTGTAGAGCGCATGCGCAATGATTTGAGACTGCTGGCTTTGAGATCTGATTGGTTCTCCCGTCCGGAAGATCTCGGGCAGAGCGAACGAAGTAGATGAGTTGAGCTTTAGTAGAACAGCTCGCGCTGATGGGGCGGGAGGGGAATCTTGTGATTGGTTTAGAGCTCGGCACGTGAATACGTTTAATGTTCTGCGTCTGTTTCCCCCGCCAAAGTGTGAATCCACAATAAACCAGGTACGAGGGATTGAGAATCTCATTATAAGTGCGGTCCCAGGTGCTGGTGACACACTCTAAAACCCTGCATCGGTGGGCACGCAGATTAAATGTCTTGTTGTTCTATGACCAGGTCAGAGGTTGAGTGTAGTGCGCTTCCTCCCACCCGCATAAATGGTTTCTCACTTTCTCTATGCAAATGTGGTTACATTTACTTAAAATTTAATCTTACTCATCCATAGTTCATCAGCGTAATTGAAACGTGTACATCGCCGTGGAGAGGTAAACACTTATAAAAAAATATTTATTTATATACATGATTAGTTCTTAAATATTTTGAATGTCTCTAGTTCGAACCTCATTTGAAGATGTAGGTTTAATATGTGTAACGATATTGATTTGGACCGTTTTCATATATTTAAAAAGTCATGGATGAAGGTATTTTTCTTTAAAGTATCCTATGTAAATTTTCCTTTTAAGACTTCATCCATGAAGAATCACGCGCTTTTCAGAATAGTCTAGAAGCATTGCACCATTAAAACTGAATTTTTATTTCAAAATTTCACTCCTTAGTATTTACCAAACAAGCAAGAGACGCCAGCTCCCTATACCCAATAGTAAGCTAGCCTTCAAGACACCTGTCGCAGGGACGCTTTTGATTTGTTGGTTTTGACACTGGTCACGAGAGGTCCAAGGGGCAAGGGGTATGTCATATATAAGCTGTGTGTGCGTATGAACACACAGAGAGTGCCGACGACATAAACCTAGAGAGCGTGTAATATCACGACAGTACATAATTTGTATTTCAAGTAAATTTGTATAAGAAGATATAATCACTACAATAAATCGTGTGCAACATCAACAGTTGTATTTATTCATGTAAAATATCGTACTAATTGGCGCTCGATCACGGGGCTATAGTAACCAATTATCTCACAATCAATTCAAGAAAGTCGTAATTGGCTCCCAATCACGGGGCAATTATATCTCAAATAAACCGTATAGTTTTAATTGGCGCTCAACCACGGGGCTATAAAAACCAATTATATCTCAATAATTCCACATAATCATAATTGGCGCCCAATCGCGGGGCAGTTATATCTAAAAACATTCCGTAATACTTCAATTGACGCCCAAACGCGGAGTCAATAATACTGTAACATCATAATTGGCGCTCGATCACGGGGCTATAAAAACCAACTATATCTCAAAAATTCCGAATCATTTTATATGACGTGTGGAGGATGTCACAATCATGCAGAGGTTTACCCAACACTCCGTTAATCAGTAGGTTCGTTTTTTCTGGCAAACCTTTTGTGTTAAGTAACTGACAAAGATACAGCTATTTATATTAATAAAAATGTATGGTTTGTCTGTCTGTCTGTCTGTCATGATCATTGCGCGATATCTACCACACACGGAGGTCTGACATTTTAAAAATTAGCAGTCCATGTACAAAGACATGTGGACCTCGAAGCTGGAATTTTAACATTTCGATTTGATTGTTTTAAATTAGGTAATCAAAAACTGGCTCTGAAGAAACAAAATGAGGTTTTTTTTTCTGTCTGCTTAAAACAAATAAAAGCGTTGCCCTGGGTAACCGTGCAATCCATTGCGTGGTTAGCCCAGGTTACATCTGCTAATTTTTTTATATGACGGTGTTATACAGGTTTAAATTATCAACACTTAATTGACTAAATGAATAATTACTTAATGAATTAGTTATTAGAGAACATTGTGGATTCAGTGTACGGTGATGTCATATTATCATCACTTTTACAGCTACGTCATGATTTTTTAAATTTTTGGAAATATTTCTTAATCGTAATAAGAAAGACAGAAAAACACAAGATACAAAGATTTTCTTTTGCGGCTCTATGTTTGAAAGAGTTGAAAAGTAACTAATGTATTTCTTAATATGAAAAAGGAATATACTAGGGTCGCGGTTATCCGGGCTTCTGTATTATCCAGCCAGGTTCTCGGTATTAACAAGTAAGTTTTAAAATAAACAAACCGGTACATATCCACTATAAAACATTTACTGAATCTATAATGTACTCCATTTGACGCTATATTTTCACTTGTTCTTGCTTTGCAGCCGATGTTACATTTACAAAATAGAGCCTTGTATGGCAAAGATTTTAAAAGTTTCCTTCTCGTTTAATTTGTATTCCTCTTTTATATCGCAATCAGAAAACGGGCAGATTCTATTAAAACAAAGTTAAAGTGTTCTGTGAGAATTCAAAAAAAGTAGGCAAACGCATACTGAAAACTATTTACACTCGGATTCCGTATTATCCGGCCCGGAATGCCGCCACTTTAGGCCGGATAATCGCGACTCTAATGTATTGAAAAATATATTAAAATAATGTTTATTTGTGAAAGATATCAGAAGATGTAAGTGTAAAGAAATAAAGATAGGACCTAAGTTTGTTTTCTTTCAAAGCTTAGTCTAGTTAGTGTTTCGAACCTTTCTATACTCCTTGATAACCTACAAGAGTTCATATCATAGTCTTTAAACTATCATTCTCACCGGGCCTTATTACACCTTTATTAGCGTGGAGAGAGATGGGGAAACCGTTAAGGAAACGTAACCCCCCCCTCAAGTACACCCAGCTGGAATTTGAATCCTAACCTCATCCCCGACAAACCAAACGACCGTGACGTTAAGACCGTGTGATCGATCTAATTATGGCTTGTATTATTATTATAATTACTATTACTACCCGACCCAACATTCCCCCTCATAAGAAAATACTGAAACCCCAAAACCCCAAAAATCCTTACATAATTTAAGAACGGCCCCTTATGAGGATCGAGATATAAAAAAAATGTCGTCCTGGAAAATATATGTGGTGTGGATTTCACCCTATTTCCCTTGTACCTTTAATTTTTTAACTTACAAAAAAAATTATCTTCCATTACAGACAATAAACCTGAGGCCTTTGTCATGTCCGAGGGTCTCTTCGTCCAGATCGTGGCCAACTCCACACTCTCTGTAGACACGTTCTTCTTCATCAGGTACAGTCGCTGCTTGTTAAGACGTTGCGACCCCCCCTGGTGATCATACAGCTCCCCCCCTGTAACTTGATCTCTCATGTTCCAGCGGTTTCCTCATCTCGTACTTGTACTACAAGGAGAAGAGCAGAAAACAGCCGGACACCGGACTCACCATCACCTTCAAGAGCAGAGTGAGCGAGTTCTGTTTGATGGTGTCGCGCAGGTTCCTCAGGTAGGAGCCAGGAAATGGGAGAGGTCGGGGGAAGGGTTGTTTGTACCCCTAACAACCCATCAGGGGTTACATTAATTATAAGGTAATGGATTAAGAAGGTATGATTTGGGAGGGGAAAAAAATACACCCTAATTACACCCAACTGGTATGTGAACACCGGCAATCCGGTATAACACGACATTGACGCCTTAGACCAATGTAACCACCAATGAGGGGAGTATAAAATTGAATTCAAATTAAAACGCAACTTTTCAATACATTAAATATAAAATAAAAACTATCATGATATTAACTATTGTTCAGTCTTGGTTGTATATATATGAACATCTTAAGTCTAGAAATTTGTTCTAATCCCTATATCTCGAATACCCTTAAGGATTTGATGATTAAAATATTGGAGGGGCCCCACATTCAAATTAACTTTGTTTTCATAGTCTCTAGGATTGGTTCCACACTGTACTTCACTCATAAACGAAAAGGCTAAGGTTCAATTCCACCTGACTGTACCAATGATAGTTAAAAAAATTAAAAATACAAATCACACTTTTTCATTATCTCTCCAAGTAAATGGCGATGCGGTTCGTTTCCTTTAAATTGACTGGTCAATAAACTTGTGATTAAAATACATAGTGAAATATTGTGTTCTTAGCTAGATTAATAAAAAAAACACCATTTAAAGTGTATTATTTGGAAATGTTGTGTTGTCCCAGACTCACCCCTGCGTACATGGCAGTCCTGGCCATCACGACCATCAACATGACCTGGTACAGCCGCACCTCCATCTTCCACATGACGGAGAGGGCGGACCTGGTGTGTCCCAAGTACTGGTGGCGCAACCTGCTCTACATCAACAACATGTTCAGTCGCGAGGAGATGGTGCGTACAGAGCCAACACTCGCCTGGGAGTGTTATGTGTGACAATGGTCGCTTGGTCCAAGGCCTCACTTTTACAATAGACTGGACTCTCATTTATAGGTAGATCGAGGTTCCAACACCGATAGGGTGCAGCAAGGCCGTAGCCAGCCAATGATTTCAGGGGGGTTTTGGTGGGCACATCCCCCATATTTATGGCAATGTACCCCCTAACTGCCGGAGGCTAGGACAAATTCAAAATATTAAACAGTTCTAGAAGCTCTCTGAAGTGTTTTTTTGGCAACACAACCCCCTAATTTGTACTTCTACCTTAATTTTGATATTGTTTGAACCATAAATAAAGCCATATATTTTTTGTTCATAACATTTTGGGGGGGATTTGAACCCTTAAAACCCCCCCTTGACTACGGCCTTGGGGTGCAGTGACTGTGATTTTTAGTTTAATGGCTTTTCCACTCTTTCTCCTTGCAAATCTGAGTACATTTACCATAAATTATACTTTCCTTATCTACACTATATTAGCGTATTATACAGGGTGTTCGGAAACTCATAGCCCAAACTACACATATAATTTGTTTGAACCAAAAGTAATACAGAATCCCTATACATTTAAATCCGGGAAACTACGTTTATACCTTTAAATTGTGTTCAAAGTTTCGGCGTACAGCGCCAGGAGAGCAAAGCTGTGCAAGCATGCGTGTACAACAGGTTGCTTAGGAGTGTATATATGTGCAGTTTGGGCTATGAGTCTCCGAACATTCTGTACAACTGGAGCAAATACTAAAACACGGTTGGAAATAAACGTTTTTTTTAGGGATAAGACCCTCAAATACTTAAAGGTATTCTTGTTTCGAGACTCAAATAATAATAATAATAATAAATAATTATTATTATTCTAGTACAAACTTAACAAACAGACCCCAGACCAGTAATTTAACACTTGAATGCTATAATTAATATACTATGACAAATAGGGTTAATATTTGGCTACTATTCTATTTTCTATCATTGCATTATTATTTTATATTTCCTCTTGTGTTAATCTTTTTTTCACTATTCAGATTATAAATAGATATTTGTAAACAAAATAAATATTCGGATTTAAGATCTGGATTTGTAAAATAGTAGAATCGACACAACTCTGATGTTTTAAAATATAATTTAATGCTGTAAAGAACACCATCATTAACACATTTGATAAATTTCCCAGCAAGTTTTAATGCTTTCTGTTGTTATAGTTCTTGTATATTTATGATGATTCATTACTTCTTATAACATAGCGGTAGGTCTCTTTTCTAGTGCTCGCGGCGTTAGTGCCGCGAACTAAAAGATTTGAAGCGGGACGTTACACTTGAAACACAACGCATTTTCTACTACGGAATGTTAATTAATCAATTCTTATATCAAATTCAATCAAATATAACTAAATCCATTATTTTGTAAATAAACCACGTTATAAAATGTAGAAAATCTAGCTGAACTCCTCTTTTAAAATAAACCACAAATTGCTAGCAAAAGAGTAATGGCGAATTCTACATAGACTTCACGTCCATGCATGCGAATTCCTCTGTGACGTCAATGCAAGCTGTTTCTAGCGATAGTACACCCAAACTAGTTTACGGGATCAGATAATCCTATAAGAGTGCCCACCCCGTGTGTATTGGTATATGTTGAACTTGTTTCAGTGCATGTCGTGGAGCTGGTACCTGTCTAATGACATGCAGTTCTTCATCATCGCCGCCTTCCTGCTCATAATGTCTTCCAGGTGAGGTCGCTAACCATTGAGCTGTTCTAAAAGTGTGTATTACATGAAACTGAAATATTATTTCTCCTTTGAATTTACTTATATTATTTTTTCAAAAATGCTATTAAATTGTTCGGACCCATATATTTACTAATTTGTTAGGATTTAACCACTTAAGTAATAGAACTGCTGGGTATTTATTTTGGCCTAGGTATGTCGTGAACTGAGAAAGTTCGAGAACCTCTGACTTAACTGAATCATGGTTCAACTAGAAACACCAATGTCGGTAGGATTGGATTCACAAATAGTAGTGGTCTGAAGTGTTTTGTTTGTTGTGCAGGTACATGTTGGCGAGTGTTGGGATCCTTTCAACTCTCCTGGTCAGTTCCGCATTGGCAACGGGCATCATCTCTTTCAGCCACGGATATGTGCCCACGTATGTTACACAGCAACACAACTAGCGTTCCCCGGGTGCACACAGTGCAGTTCATACTTGTATTGCATTATTATATAACGTACAAAGACTATTTGTAGTTATTTAGATTATATTTAAGCTTATCAACTTGAACTGTCATTTTTAACGAAGTTTTTACACTAATATAATCGCCGAGATGTGCTTTTTTTCCCGCCAGAGTATCAAGGCCAAAACTTAGCAGAGTATCGAACGGACCAGGTCGAGTAAAATAAAACGACTAATTGCAGTTGATGTAACTATTTAAGGTGTCGGGGTCACCGATGATAGCTAGTTTCGCGTAATTCGAGAATTCTCGTCTAAGTGCAACGTTTCCTTCTCATTTTATGATTGATCAGTCTGATAAACCATTCTTCTTGATGGTTCTCACTAAGGATACGCAGAAAATAATTCTCTTTCAGATTTGAGCTCTGACTTGTCAACGTAATCGTCATGGAGATGATTACTAAGTTCGATCGTCAGCTGGCGTATTTAAGGAAGGCTAGACAGAGATGTCTGCCACAATATCACGGTACCGTATCTTGATACCATGTTTGATTATAAATGATCTGTATTCCTCTGAGATATCGTATTATTTAAAGCGGTGGTCATAGATTACAGAAATTGTCAAAGTATTCCACATGCCCTGTGTGTGTTTTATACGACACCCAATGCATACTCTTATTGCTATTTTTTAAAAATCGAAATTGACACTGGAACACTTTATCATCCGCGGCGGTCCAGTAGGTAAAGTGTCTCTAGCAAAAACTCTTCTTATAGAACTGAAATTTCAACTCTTTATTGTACCTAAGCGGGTCTGTTTCGGTAAGGACTCAATCTGTTTTTTTGTGGTACACATTAGATGATTTGTTTTCCCATGGCGATAATCATGAAAGTACGACTCTGATCCTCGTTCAAGTGTTTATTGTTCGCTAAGAAGGCATGTCATCCGTATCCTGCCCATTGTGATATACGAGATTTGATCATTCTAACAATGTCTTGTGATCAGTACAGGTGAAGTAACTCATTATTATGTAACCTCCTCCACTCCTCAGTAGCTTCTACCCTTGTTTTCGTCATGTACGGAAAGAAAACACGTCCCCCCTCCAGAGAAAACCGGTAAAATTATTCTTTATTATATTCTGAGTGGAAAAGTCTGGGAATTCCACTACCAAATTTTGAAATTGATGATCATTGCCAAAATGAGGCTATTGTAAGTGGATATCACTGCATGATTATGTACTTTTAAATAAATTGGTTTGGCTGGGCTATAGCATTATTGTTGGACTGGTAAAAAGGATTGGTCCTGCAGGTTGAGAGCCAGGAAAACAGTGACAAATAGGAATATGCTTTTAAAGATTATTATTTCCTTTGAAACACTTATCACAATCATCACATTTTTTTGTGATTGTCACTATGAGTAAGGAGATGATTTTTAAGCTTGGCCTTCATTTTGAAACATTTTCCACAATTGTTACAGTTGTAGGGTCTTAGGCTACTATGAGTAAGTAAATGTTCTCCAAGATTCTTCTTTCTTTTGAAACACTTATGACAATAATCACATCTGTGAGGTCTTTGTACACTATGAGTAAAAAGATGAATTTTAAGTTTGCGATTCTCAGTGAAACCTTTGCCACAAACATCACATAAATGAGATATTTGTTCATTATGGGTAAGGATATGAATTTTAAGGTGGAATTTTGCTTTGAAACACTTTTTACAAACATCACATTTGTATAGTCTTTGTAGTGTATGAATAACGTGATGTTTTTTAAGATTGCCATTTGTATAGAAACCTTTGCCACAAAAATCACATTTGAAACCTGCATGTACACTATGAGTAAGGAGATGTTTTTTAAGATAATCCTTATTCTTATAACACTTTCCACAAAAATCGCATTTGAGAGGTCTTTGTATACTATGAGTAACAATATGAATTTTAAGATTGCCTTTTCTATTAAAACTTTTTCCACAAATTTCACATTTGTGAGGTTTCTGTTCCGTATGAATAATGATATGAGTTTGAAGATAGATCTTCATTGTAAAACTTTTGCCACAAACAACACATTTGTAAGGCCTAAGTTCACTATGAGTACGTACATGTCTATTTAGAAGGCTCTTCACATGAAAACCCTTGCCACAAACATCACATTTGTGAGGTCTTTGTCCACTATGAAAAAGGAGATGATTACTAAAATGTACCTTCATATTGAAACTTTTGCCACAAACATCACATGTGTGAGGTCTTTTTTCACTGTGAGTGAGGAGATGATTACTTAGAGTGCCCTTCATATTAAAACTTTTGCCACAAACATCACATTTGTAAGCTCTTTGTTCACTGTGAGTGAGGAGATGAATACTTAGAGTGCCCTTCATATTGAAAATTTTGCCACAAACATCACATTTGTAAGCTCTTTGTTCACTGTGAGTGAAGAGATGAATTTTAGGGTTACTTCTTTTAGTAAAAGACTTGTTATAATCATCACAATTATATGTTTTCTCGTCTTTTTGATAAATAGTAGTATTTATATTCAGAAATGATGTCTCCTTTAATCGGTCATCTTTTAATTGGAATCCCACATTTTTATTGGTTGCATCTGTGCAGTTTTGGCTAAATTCCATGATTTTATTTTCGGTTACATCAATAAAACTTTCATCGAAACACAATTCTTCTTTAAAACCGAGCTGAGTTTGAGTTGAGTTGCATAGCAATCTGGTTCATTCTGTAAACAATATGAATAACACAATTAATTTATTAAACACTAATTATTAAACACTAATCGTAAAACATTTTAAAATTTTAATTGTGTTTGTTGAACAGAAAAATAACCTGTATAATGTACACATTTCAATAAAATAAGTCTTTAGAGATGGGTCAACTCATATTTACTTAGGATGAATAGAAATGCAAAATACTATTAAAAACGTAAGAATAAAAAGTAAAAAACTGTGTTTTTTTACTTAATAAATATTGTACATAAAATTAAATTATAGAAAAAGTGTAATTTTTGTGATTTTCCCCTCTAATAACTATTTTATACGCTCAACCTGAAAAGGTAGTAAAACGCGGTGATAAAAAAAATCTATATCATAGGATTTTTGTTTTCATTTATTATATATTAACACTATATCTATTCCAGGAAAAATATTGCAAGAAGGCAAAGTATTTTTTAATTTTTTTATCTTAGTTCAGAGAAATTTCGTCAGATGGTCCCCTCCGCCCCCCCCATCCACTCCTGTCCCTAGCACATGTTGCACACGTGAGTTGACACATGCAATTAGAAACAGTGAGTCAGATATTTAAAGTAATATACTTAAAATAATTTATTTTGTAGTCTTGAAACTAGTGGATGGGCAAAAATACGTATTTAGATGGACAAGGCCGAACTTATATTGATACCGGACATAATCACAAAGGAAACTTGGACTGGAGAAGTGAAGTAGAAGTTTGTCGGTCACTGGGTCTTAAGAGGTAGATAAAAAAAACATGTATCGTGACTTATCTATTTTTTTTTCTTCCAAACCACGCACATGTGTGTTAGTTCGTCCACTTCCCACTAACATGTTAGTCTAGTGTGCAAATTCTTGTTTAATCTTTGTCAATTAATATATGTAAAAGAAAGTAGACTTAATATATAAAATATGTAAAAAAAAGGCAGCATGAGATACCATCTTTAAATATATAAAATAATTTTTAAAAAATGATCAAAAGATATGGGTAACATCATGCGTAACCTAAATATCACTATCCAAATAATATTAAAAACTGAAAGGTATGAATAAATAGTCATTACTTGTTAGGTAACAATCAAAATTGATTTATCTTTTATTATTTATGTTGTAAAGAACAAAGGTCACATTTTAAAAACCATTTACTTGCTACTGCAATGATTAGACAATTGTAGCATAGGCTATGAAAAGTATTATAGGTAATTTATTTTAGCAATATTTTAACCAATGTACCAAGGACCTATTTTGGTGGAAGCCATGTAATACTGTCGAAAAATATGTGTTCTAAAATAAGAAAAATATTATCTACCAGTATCAAAGTATGTTTCTACTATTTGTTCCCCAAGATTAATTCTTATATCCAAATTAGCCTAACCAGTATAATTATTTATTTATATTACTAAACGCACACTTCTTAAACAGCTTCAAATAGGATTGTATGAAGAAAAATGTCCATACATGCCTGAAATAATAGTTTTGTATTACAGTAAGAGCAACTTAAAAAACTATAGTAAGCAACACTAAAGTATTTTATTTTATAATAATGTCACTAAACTCGACCCTTTTATGTTATTTTGTTATGATGTCTATGAGGAAGCTTTTACAAAAAACCAAGCTAAAAAAAATCTCCAAACCCAAAAGACCTAGAAAGCTTAAATTTTGAAAGGGTACACGAGTATGTGGTTTGTAAAAATTCCCATGGGGACTATTGAAATCAAGGGGTTTCCAAACACCTAAAGTTAAAAAAATCTCGAAGCCCAAAAGACCTCTGAAATTTTGCAGGCAAGTAACACCCAAACCAAAAGGGTGTAGGTGACCGAAATTGCAACGGTGCTTGATTTTCTAAATGGCGTGTATAAAAAAATCTTTAATTCCAGAAGACCAAGGAAACTTTAATTTTGCAGGTTGGTAGCCCCTAAATAAGAAGTCTTTATAAATAAATATTTGGTGACCGAAAACACCCATTGGTGTCCCCAAACTAGGGGGGTTGGGCTTTCCAAAATACCAGGGTAGAATAAATCTCGAAGCCCAGAAGACCTGGGTAATTTATTTTTTCCCTTACAAAAATCAATGTGTAAATAATTTACTAGAGTGTGCATGCGTGTGTGTGCCTTTCCAAATCCTCCAAAAGCCCCTAAACGAGCTAAAAGACTGAAACTTTGCACTTATAATCTAGATCACAGAATCTAATGGAGCAGGATTTTAGATGGGCTTTTTTGATTTTTTTAAAATGTGTTAAGCTTTTCCTCAATTAAAATAAAGAAGGGGTTTGTATTTTTTCAGTTTATACAAAAAAAAAGTTTCATCCAAACTATTCAAGTATTGTTCGTCTGTTACTTATATAGTGGTAGGCCTATCTCATAAATTTTCAATTTGCTTGAGATATTTAACGTGAACATTCTGAACCGACTGTTTATATCAGCACACGATCATTTCTATGGACAAGAACAAAAGGACCTACCAATTTTGCCAGGAAAGGTATTTTAACATAACTTTCAGCGTTCTTTTACATGCCAAAGTCAACATGGGACCGTCACCTTTGCGTCTCCTACGAAGGAGATTGTGTACGAATTTTTATCGCTTAAGAAAAATCCGTCGACCTGAAATGGGTTTGAATCCATGAGCATCGGGTCCTGAGGCGTGCACTTTACCCCAAGACCACCAAGGTCGACAGCTTTATAAATCTCAACGCAAATTTGGAGATCATTATTAAGTAAATTAGTAAATTATTCCTAATCGTGCTAATGAATTATCAATATGTAACCTCAGCTGATTAAATATGGTCTTGAAGTGAATAAAATATCCAACTGTTGTACTATGTTAAGGAAAAAGAGCCTATATAGGACGGATGAAGTATAGTATTATTATTCTGTTCTGTTGGGTTTTTGGGGTTTTTCAAAATAAAAACTCTATTATGGACTCATAGCCGTAAAAACCATAAATAATATAACTTTACCTTTATTTCTTCCTTGATGAAAGGAAAACTTAAATGGCCTAATGCAGAGTTGGGAAACAAAAACATGGACCTCCCATTATCTTCTTCAGTATTCTCACACTTCATGGTTCACTGTTTAACACTCAAACAATAACTGAAACCACGATTATAAAAGTAAATCCAACTAAAATGGCTTGACTAATGAATAGGTCTTGGACTAGCTTCCTGAAGTCCGCCACATTCACAATAAACTAACCGTTGTTAGCCAACATATGAAAAAAAAGACACTAAGCCAAATTTTAGTTCCAAAACTTCTAAACGAGCGCGATAGAATCTAGAATTAGTTCCAAAACATCTCATAGAGAGCATGGAAAAGTTCAGCCCACTGGACTAGCTCCAAAACAACAATAAATTACTGTTATAATTCACGGATCATAAGTCACATCTGTTAAAACACGATTCTTACGTTAGAATGGTGTGGAGTTTTTTTCCCGTATAGCTTCGTCTTTGGAGGCTTAGTATCCATTTTATTTACTGACGATGTTAATTTTTTATTTAATAAACCGTGTTCAGCTGTTGCAAAGGGGGAATAAAATAAACCGTGTTCAGCTGTTGCAAAGGGGAAATAAAATAAACCGTGTTCAGCTGTTGCAAGGGGGAAATAACAATGTTACGTCAACAAAATAACTGGAAAAATATAATGAAAAGATAAGAGTATATAGAAAGGTAGTTTAAAATATTAACTTAAAAAAATGTAGTAAAACTCCACAAGGAAAGCAAAATTATTATCAAAATGCTGTGTATTATTTTGTAAATCGTGTAAAAAATAACTAATTGAGGTCCTGTAATATATATTCTACACTGACAAAATGAATAATACATACGGTACTTTCTTATTTAATTTTGCATTATTATTTTTAATTACTGATTTTTAAAGATTACATTAGCACGTTATATTTGAAAATAATTACTATGAATATTTTAAAATAAAAAATAGATTTACATATTTTAAATGCTACAAAAAAATCAACGTATATGTTCTTTAAATTAAAAAACGACACTTATACACAAGAAATGAACTGGCTCACTCCTTATCGTTTATTGGTTTTTATCGATATATTCATCCATTCATCACAGACTCTGTCTTAAAATATGAGTAAAAATGACCTTGGGCATGGGATGATTTCTGGATAGCTAAGTGATAAAAGTATCTGTGTACTAAGCCAAAGGTCCCGAGTTTGTTCTCATGTCCAGGTTTCTTTTTTAATTTAAAGAATTCAATATTTATATGCGACTACTATAGAATTTTACAACTACTATAATAGCTCGGCTATTGCACAAGTTTCTGCTCTTTGGTGTGTTTTCAATAAACACTCAATTTATTGTTCTGAGTCTTAGGGCATTTGGAATCTAGTCTGGACACAAATATTATAGAAAGCCATGGAAGCGATTTAATGAGTTTATTGGATATAAAAAAATACTTGACAATTTGTGCCGTGCTGAAAATATTGAGGGCCCTATCAGTAAGAACTCGCAACTTCCCTTTATCAAAACTAACTGGAAATGATTGTTAATCTTATAACCTCCCCAGTTACGTCTTCACGATCTCCTAAAAGTCCTTGACCGATTCTAGTACGAACGTAAATGTAAAGCTAATTTGCGAAGCTCAATGAACCCGTTCTAGTCGTGTCCACGTCAGGCTTTGAAACGCTGACTTGGCTATTACCTGAACTCAGCACATTGCATGCAGTTCCTGTCTCGAGGTGAGAGTTCATCTGTTCTCTTTTCTCACTATAGTTGCCGTGGAGCGAAGTGGGAACATTTAAACAGATTTAATTTACGCGTTTAGTTGCCCATTTTATTATATTATTATATTAATTTGTTTTATTATTAAATTAATATATTGAATTGTTTTATTTTACCCTCACTACCACGTACCTTAAAGGATATTATAAAGCATTTATTATTTAAGCACCAAGATCGGCTCACAACTTAATCCACTCAGTGATTTCGATTCTATACTGGATGGCCATAAACACACTCCTTGTAAAGGATCAATGCGTGACGCTCAAATTTGTAGTCTATTAGATTCTGAGGGGAGTAATATAACGCTTTATTCCAATGTTATTGTGTGAAAATATATTTTTGGTGCATAAAATTACTACTTTTTGAAGATAGTGAAGTATTATGTACACTTAGGTGAATTAACATTAGCATTCAAGGATATGCCATTCCATTTCACAAGTAAGTTAATAGTTTACAAATACTAGTGAAATCTTTGATTTAATAAAATATATAATTTACGTTCTGCTAAGGCTACAATATATTTAAAGTTTGCTATTAGAGTGTATATTGGTTTCAGAATAATGTACATAAACCATATTATAATGAAAATTCGATAGCTATGGTGAAATAAGCTAGCTAACAATTGGATTGCATTTGTATGAATGACAAACTTTGTGTATTAGTCTTACGTTCAATTGATCATTTAGGTTATAAATTAGTAGGAAGTATTAGTATTCCCTTATTTTGGAAGGAATATTGATCCTGAAGGCCTCATTTCGTACTAGAATACTACTGTATAGTAGTATTTTCGCAGTATAAACGGATTTCTATGACAGTAATAGGAAGTTGATTCTGCAAATTATTCTTTTATCTTACCAAAATAATAATGTACAGTAGGAATCTTCAATGAAAATAGGCCTGCCAAAAGGGGCTTCCTTCCAAAATTCTGGTATATATTAGCCTACATAAACTTATTTAAAGAAATAATTCACGAGTATTGAACTTAGTTATGCTATTCAAACCTTTTATCAACACATTTATTTAAGAATTAATATCCGATGGCTCGTGATATTAATATAATCACATATTTGTAGCCGACGATTTCCGCTAAGTCCATCATAGACTCTGCCTTAAAATATGAGTGAAGAATGACCCAGGGCACGAGACGAATCCTGGATAGCTCAGTGGTTAGAGCATTGGCGTACTAAGCCAGAGGTCCCGGGTTCGATTCCCATGTCCAGGTGTCATTTTTCAATTTTCAGAACATTTATTTAATTTAATTATCACGTACATTGATGTATCTAATATATTTACACAATTTAGCGAATTGTGTCAAAAGCTGATAGTTCCTTGAATATGTGTAAGAGAGAAAGAGATATCAAAATGTTCTTTATCTTTTACAAAGTTGCGTGCAAACGACAGCTCGAAAATGTCTGCTTCAGATGTCCATACAGTT
This sequence comes from Timema bartmani, assembly GCA_902151455.1. Taxonomy (NCBI): domain Eukaryota; kingdom Metazoa; phylum Arthropoda; class Insecta; order Phasmatodea; family Timematidae; genus Timema; species Timema bartmani. Next base: position 18,968 of record CABFWB010002488.1, read on the forward strand.
ATTTTATAGATGACAAATATAGATAAGGGAGGTATCAATGAATCTACCAACTTACATAGCCTATACAAGATTACACTGGAATGATTTTTTAGAAATACGCACACATGTCCACTTCATGTCACCTTGTCTTACTCAACTTCTATAATTTAATGTGTTATTTTTTATATAAATAAAACATAATCATGATGAAAATACTTTTCTGTTGAATTCAAGTTTTTCTCAAATGTATTATCTCTCAAATCTACAAGCACAGATGAGATGGATAATATCAAGCTAGAATTTTTGTTGTGGCTAATTTTAGATATGTATTGAATCAACAAAGTTTAATCCCGTTTGAAACTTGACAGTTGTTCATAACTACATTTTTGTATTTTTAACCATTAAAATATGTGTGTTTTAGGAAAACACTGAAATTAGGAAGAAAAATTTGCATTCAATTCATAGCTGCTTTAATTCTGATTTTAAAAACACAAAAAATGTAGATTGTATATCCTTTACCATACCTGACACAAAACCAAACATTTTAAACAAAATTGGTGTAGTTGGCCAATCTATAACGTTTGTTATTATTAGTATGCTGAAAACGAACGTTCTGTATAAACTTATTTGAGGCCAAACTTGGCAAACGATTAGTTGGGATTTCTCCATATTTTTTACTTTACGTTCCCTAAAAAAAATGCCAGATTCTGTTCAAAACTCTTCAGTCTATATTCTTTTAAAATACTTTGTCAAGTTTATCCTCACTTTTTCATAATTTTATCCAGAAGATGCCATTTATTTTAGCACCACGTCCTAATACCCGTTCGACTTTTATGCTATTATACAAATTACCCTAATGGTTTTAGGGATAAGGAAGGTTATATTTTTTATGAAGTGTACACCCATTTGAGTGGAGGCAAAGTGAAAACCCTTTTATAAAACCACCCCCAGTACACCGGACTGAATCTCAAACCTTGATCTTCCTGTCATCAGGATTGTAGTCTACTGCGAGAGTAGCGTATCAAACCACGCGGCTACCAAATCAGGTGATATGCAAACAAAAATTTATGTTTTCCTTTATTGATTTTTTTTGTTTTGTTCATACAGTGGTTTTCCTTAACTTTAGAGGGCAATAACATTTCCCACAAAAAAGTGTCTTGTGAATTTATGTTCACCAAATCATTATGAATGGTGGGTTCATTTTGAACTTTCTTATTACTCAGACAGTATTCTCCTCTAAACTGGCCACAGCTTTATTGATTCACGGAATACGGCTATTGTAGTACCTAAGTCAACAGCTATTTTCTATATAGGTTAAGCCCTGGTTTTAGGTGTAAATAAGCATTTGGAAGTTTTGCTAGAAAATCTTGTATGAACATTGATGGCGATTTTCTTCAATGAGGATATATGTTCAACCTTGGGAATTCCAGTCTAATTTTTCCCCCTCTTGCTTCAGGTGGTGGACTAGACATGTCACGTGGACAAGAGAGAGGTAAAACACCTTGATTAGGTCTAACTACGTAGCAGGAGCCACGTAGAAAATCACATATGTAAAAGCTCGTAGCAACTTGTCTTCATTAGGATTGACAATCTGTAATCCCCTGTTTGTTGGTTTGTTCCGGTCAGGACTTTTTTGGATATCATATGAGCTCTACGTAGATGGGGCATCAGGCCCAAGCATTTCAGAGAGTAAGATTACTTTTGCACCACCCTAGGCAGTCATTTGTTTTGTCGACGGAAATCCACAGTGTGAATCTCCTTGATATTGCTATAATATGAAGCTTTTGTTATCATACCTAAGTCAATAAAGCCAACTTTTAGATTCACCATCGAGGTTGCATTGAATGTACAAAAAGAGGAGAGGGTACAAAATATAAAAGGGTGGGATTGCACACAGTAAAGCCCTACAGTTATCGTGTGGTCCAATAAAGATAGTTTTTCCACATCTATTTTCCACATTCTATTGCCACACATATTCTTAGGAATTTACCTAAATTAACTATCTGTTCTGATCATGACAACAAATAGTTAAAATTAATTCTATAAACTGCCAATTTTTAAGTGAAAATTAAAAGTATATAAAATTAACTTATTTGTATAATTCAAATATATATTAAGACTAGCAATTTCATATTATGATTATTTAAAACAGATGCAGTGATTAATTTTCTTATATCCTAGTAGAACTTAAAAAAAAATAGAAATATAAGTAAATCTTTAAAGTGGTACACGAAATATGTGTAACTTTAAATAAACTGCCATGCGTCTGGGTTTATATTGATTTCTTATTGTAAACTCGCTAAAGATAGTGTTGAAACTCGATATATTTTTCATCATTATACGATCTCTTGGACTCCAATAACCTCATTACATATCCATACCATCTCAGTCTTGCTTCCTCTACTATCTCATGTACTTCACATCCTCATTACATGACCATACCATCTCAGTCTTGCTTCCTCTACTATCTCATGTACTCCAACATCCTCATTACATGAACCATACCATCTCAGTTTTGCTTCCCGTATGAGAGTCATGTCAATTTAATTAGGCTGAAAAAGTAAAAGGATGATAATAAAGATGAATTTAGGAGGGAAAATACAACAAGGGAGACCAAGAAATACACAAGAGGAGAAAATTCTCAGCATACGTGTGCGGGAGAGGAGATTATACGCGAGTAAAGGAGGAAAAATGGTGGAAGTACAGAGGGTGATGAATGCATCTTACTAAATTGACGCAGCCACAGGATGGAAACAAATGATGACGAACTGGAGGGAGGATGGAATATATGTGATATAGATATTATACGGTGTAACTAGTCTTGAATATTGTGTTTATGTTCCAGTTTAGACCAACAGTTTAACATGCTCAGCATCCTGTACGACCCACCGTGGACTCGTATCGGCCCCTACATCGTCGGCATGGTGACCGGCTATCTTGTGGTGAAGCTAAATGGTTGCTTACCCCTCAGCAAGGTTGGTACTCACTGGGTTATTCTAATGTAGGGGATGGGAAACCTGCGGATTTTTGAGGTAATTGATACTGGCTTTCAGCATATTTAGTCAACTATGCATTTTTATTGGTTATAAATTACCCTTTTAAACCGTATGTATTTTAATTAATTGAAATAAAAACTCATTTTTAAAGCAAAGCATTATAAAAATTTACGGCACTTTTCAATCTATCCATCTATGGTTGGTGCACTATCATATTTTGGCAAATTTACTGTGTTTAATATGTGGCTTTATGAGGAATCCGAGTGGTGGCATTCAGCCTTTCCATGTCAAAAGGTACCCCACCCTTGGTTTAGTGGCTATTCAGACATAATTTTGTTTTCCACCATTATGGTACAGTTCAATCAGGTTATTTCTCCTTCAGGCAAAGTTTCTGAAGAGCTTGGATTTAATAGTAACAATTCAGATTTGAATATTTAACTTGTAGCTCTTTAAAGGAAACCTATTTTCACTGATTACTTTAGGCGTTATATTTTGTAATTTGGAGGAATTTACGAGAAAGAGAAAAAAGAACAACTAAAAGGAACAATACCTTTTACATATATGACAAAATGTACCTCAAAAGCGAAATGTTTATCTTAAAAAGTATACATATAATAAATACACACACATTTGTCACAGTTATGTTCTCTTACAGTGCACAGTAGTGTTAGCCTGGATAGTCGGCTCAGCTTTCAACTTGGCGCCACTGTTTGGTCTGTATGATCGCAACATCAGCCCGTTCACTGCTGCCATCTATGTGGCGCTAAGCAGAACTGCATGGGGAATAGGCCTCTCCTGGCTCGTAGTGGCTTGCTGCACCAACAATGCAGGTGTGTTAGTATTCACCAACATCACGGGTACCACAGGCAGCTTCTTAGAGTTAAGAGAGTAGACCGTTGTTGTTTGTTTCCTAAGTAATTATGATAAAAATTTCCAGTATACATAACTTTTGCCCTGACTGTTTCATGCAAGGTTTCATCAACCGCATCCTGTCGTTCCCTGGCTGGGTCCCACTGTCCAGACTCACCTACTGCGCCTACCTCCTGAACCCCATGTTGATGAACTCTGTCTACCTGGGCAGAGAGACAGCTATGCATGTCGACTTCCTTCCTTTGGTGAGACGATCAGTGTTATATATGTTATAATAATCTTTATGTTTTTACTTACTTCATTGGTCGAATGATCTAGAGCGTTACTCTTGCAATGGACTGAACTAGCTATGACATGGAGATTGGGGTTAAGATCCCAGTAGGGTTTAGGCTTACTGAGGTTTTTTTTTATCTACTGCCGGAATCACGATCAACTTAACGTTCCCTATTGCCGGGATCACGATAAGCCTAACGTTCACTTAACTTTCCAATGATGTATAATAAAGGTTATCCTCGTGTTTTAAATGGCAGCAATCATGATGTATTTATCTTAACGTTCATTTAAATTAATGAGCTGTCTAGGCAGAACCTTCGCTTTAAGTGAAACTACCACGTGTTCTAGCTGACCAATCATGTTGCAAGTTTCGTTAACAGGGCTATTTAGTAGGTACTTCATTTATTGGTTTATGGGAAGTTTGTGCAGACACATTATTCTGTACCTTCCCCTCCCCACCGCCTCTTGTCACACTTTATTCTGTAGCTCCAGTAAAGCTTTTAATGCAAATACTTGCAGCCTAATCTTATGGATTCTAAACGCCATCTCCCCATCACTGGCGAGCCAGTTTAGTGTGTGCGAGTGACGGCTTTAGACCATGCGAACACCTATGTGGTTTTAAACTTATGAAACAATTTGTTCCTTGTATTTCCCACACAACGTGTGATTTGTCCAGTATTGAGATGTCTTCGACAAAATATGTAACAAACTATCATAAATATCAATAATAATACGTAGGGTATTATTGTAAGTTGGTTTGTGAAACATATAGCCACAGTATCTATTTAGAGTAGAAGAGGAGGCGACAGCTACTGTAAGGTTCTTTAATGCAAACATTAACTGAACGTCACTAATGTCAACATATTAGGAAATAATTATTATATGCTTTGCAATACAATTTACACAATTAAAAAGTGTAAATAAACGATTCTAATAATTCTTCCCTATGGAGTACTGTATACTTGGCGTATTCTTAACTCTTTCAAAGAACAACATATATTAATCAATCAAATTATTATGTTTTTTTGGTTTTTCGGTTGTGGCAACAATAGTGTCACCATCCCTCAATCTGTCATAATGACATGGGTCTGTCAGGATGTGCTATGCCCGAGGAAT
>CABFWB010002488.1:24401-59557 GCA_902151455.1 Timema bartmani
GGGGGAGGTGATTGTGTATACTTGTGTGGGTTTGTGATTGATGTTCAACTTGGTTTTTATGGATGTTTATTAGTACTACTATGTCTACTACAAATGTGATGTTAGTGATATAAGGATGAAAGAAATTAAAGAATATTCGGAAACTTGTGACAAAACGAGGTGTTGCTAGGAATAACCAATGGCCTGTCTGACTCTTAAGTGGTCCCTAAAAGATCTCCGAACCCCGGTACCCTGGGATTGAGCGGTAGCCCTCTTCTAAGAATAATGATGAACTGACGTCATAGCCCGCGTAGCCCCGAACCGGGCAGATGGACCTCTAGACTACGCTGTTATTTAGTCAGCCAAGATTGCTTGATCCCCTACATTTTATCATGCTCTCTGGCCTGGTTTCTGACTAAGAAATGCTGACATTGTTTATGTGGTCAGCTCCTCTATTCTATTTGTTTACAGGCTAATCACAATAACCTGCAACACTCGTTTTGTCATTCGCAATCCACAACACACAATATTATACAAACACGCCTTCCAAATTAGGCCCTATGGTTACAATAGATATTATAGTAAATGAAATAAGAAATTATTAAGTATTGTATTCACATTTGTATCTTCTTATAACTGGCCACCAAAATAAATAAATAAATAAATTTATTTTTATAACTTAGAGAAAGAGCTATCCAAAATACCGGTTTCAAAATAAAACTTTTTTTAATACATGCGCATAAACACAACTGAAATCAGTTTGTATGATGCTATCAAACTTCCTTGTTTCGACTGGTTTTCCATATTAATTTATTAAGAGAACGCACCGTTTTAGAAACTGCCGTTTGAAAAGATTTTTTTAGTGAACCTCAGACGCAGCTTCCACAAAAAATAAATGTCCAAACGGTTATTTTCATAAGTTAGTGAGTCAATACTGTAAAAAATTGTTAAAAGAAAAAAGTAATTTAAAACAAATTGTTTGGGATGAAAGTAACAATTATTTAACATATGGTCTGGCAGATCAAATGGTTTGGCGTATGGATACTTGCTAATATTTCCTTCCACACCATCATTAGAAAGGACATTAAAATACACTCAAATAATGTATTTTTAAAAGTGATTTAATGTGCAATTTCTAAACCAAACGAGAAACCCTCTTAATTCTATAAAATAGATACAGCGCCCGGTCCTACCACTGTAGTACCAGTGAAAGTGGAAGCCTCTGATTAAATCTTTTTTCGACCATGCCGGTTATTGAACCCGATACCTCAGCTCTCACACAGAACTACCACCTCCGTTTTTATTTGTTTCAGACTACGATTTGCTTGGGTCACCTAGCCATGTGCTACTGTTGCGCTTACGTCGTGTCACTCGCGTTTGAAACGCCGACGGTCCTCCTCATCAAACACTTTGTGGAGAAACGCAGTGGAAGTGGCAAATCGGCAAGATGACCGTTCTGACAGTTCTGTGGCACGAGATATACCTGGTGCAACCTGACTACTGTTTCAAGATGTTATCAAACAAAACACAGTGTTGTCAAACTGACAGGACATTTTACCCTTATTTCATATTTTTTATACATAAATAGCACTATAAGTACATTTTTTACCCCTTCATAGTAAAGCTGTGGTAGAAAGTAGCGATAGCAATTAAATGTTATTTTATTAGTTTTATTTAATGTTATTTGATAAGTTCTAAATTTATTTGGTGTTCTCATCCAAACAAAAACACCGTCATTCAATCTTGTTTAAGCTGAAACTCCTATCGATGTTATGTTCAGACGAAGAGCATATAATTACCATTAAACAAAGGAATATATAATAGAACGTACAGGAAAAGATTATAGTAATACAGTTCACACTTTAAACTGCTGGAACTGGACAAAGAAGTAATGGTGGCCTCTCAAAGCTCATTGTGACCTAACTCCATATAATAGGGCGTTGTTCTATCAGAACTGGTTTAGTAGAGAGGATGACACTTGTAGCTCAACTAGAGGTAACCATTAGAGTACCTTCATTCAACAGGTCCGTTGCCTTGTTCAAATTGAGCAATCCAGTATGTCCTATCAGCAGATTTATTACATTCTGAAATTTTACCTTGTTTCCTTGTTAGCACTCTTGACACCATGCTCGTCGAATTTAAGGGCTGCCGTTCTTTCGAATTTTGCCAAGCTTGTCAATTCTACGAGGTCTTGAATTTAAATCAGCATAAAATATTTACCCGTGTTTTTTTATGTGTTTGGTTAGTGCTATGCATTCCTTGGACTGTTAGTTCCGAGTTGTGGTCATAGATGGCATTTCACTGCACATCTGAGTGGAGTTTTTATAACTAGAACAACCCAGAATTTCACCTCTAAGTATCTAAAGTTCAGTGATTCTTAGCGCGAATAATAGCATGCACTTCTGTTTCTTGTATTCGTGCTGCATAAACAATTGGGAGGAGAAAAGGTTTATTTGATAATGAAATAGCACAAATAGTGAGTTTAGCTCATGATATAGATGGCAATGATTATGCAAAAGAAAATTTGGTGGAATTAGTGATAGAATAAAGAATCTAATCCTGTTTACGAAAGTGTATGTTATAGTAGGCCTATCTCACAAATGTCTACATGAAAATATTATTTTATACTATAGGGCCTAAATGCCTCTTCAATTATGAATAATATGTGTTTGAATGATAAACACTTTTCATTATAAGCTATCATAATTTCTAATGTTTAGACTACTTTTAATAATAAATCTAATAAGAACACTTTACAAGATATCACACAAGATTAAAATTATTCATAGTAAAGAAGAATGTAGCTCCAAACTGGTCTTTGAACTTTTAAAATCCATGGCGTGGCTGTAGAGATATTTTTTATTATCCTTAAAATTTCCTGGTTTCTGCAAGTAGGTACATAAGCTTGGGCCGGTACTGAGAGTGTTAGCCCATTAATGAGTTGCATACGTGGTCGTCCTGTTCCCCTTCTCACTGGTACTTTAACTTATTTGACATCGTTAAAAGCCTTCTCGTATGACAAATCTAGATGGCTTACCTGAGTATACTCAACTGAAGAATGGTTCGCTTTTCACTTATTATTCTTAGGACTTCTTCATGATTCTCTCAAACAGTCCCCTTCATTCTCCCTATTCTTCCCCCAGCACCACACCTCAAAGGTTTCCAAATATATATATATATATATATATATATATATTTCTCTTTTTCCTCGGGATCAATGTGTCATATTCATAAAAAGCGATGCTCCTTATGTAACAATTCACCAGTTTATTCCTTATTTAAATATTCAGTTTGCTAGTCAATAGCATACTATTCTTATTGAAAGCAGCCTTGACCATTGCTCTCCAGGTTTGGTTTGCCAGACAGTAGCATCCTCATCTTGTTGAAAGTATCCTTATCCATTGCTAGTTTTGACGTCTTTAGGCCTATCTTCCGTGAATACTGAACGTGTCATAATTATACTTCCTAGGATTTTAAATGTTCCACATTCTCCGGCTATTGATTTCCCTATGTGGTATTAATTTGTCCTCTTTCTGTGATATCCTCATTAGCTTAAACTTTTCGATGTTGATTTCCATTCCATACTCTGTGCTGACGTATTAACTCCACATACAGAGAAAGAGAGAGAGATAGTATTTTATAGTGCCATTATTTCTCTACATTAGCTTTTAACTTACACGGGACAAGTTTAATCTAATGTCCTTACAACTGGTCTCAACACGTCTGAATGGAAAGGCTTAACATGGTTCAGAAGGATGAGTAAGGACAACCATGAAAGCTGAAAACTAATGAAAAAAGAAAATATGCGTAAGATAAATTTGAGTAATAATGGAGGAAGTGTAAAATGTGGACTGAACGTTGGTACTCTTTAAATTGTGTAAAATCTTATTTTGTTGATGCAATACATTCTTATTAGTCTTTAGTGTGTATAGTTATAATAGGCTAGAAAAATGTGTGTGTTGTAAACTAGGTAATTTTATATACAAGTAAATCCCCTACATTTTATACGATTTCAATATGTTGAAAACAATATTAATATTAATTGGCTTTTTGATACTATTTTATAGTTTATCCAAACTGAAAATATTAAAATTAAATAAGACTGTCCAATACTAATGAAAATTCCAGTTTAAAAAATACTTGTAAATGTTAGTATAGTTATACTGATAAAATATATGCAAAAATAAAACACCAAATGTTTATTATTGTATATTTTAAAATAAATTTCTGTTATTAAAAACCAATCATCACACTCATGTCTAACAAAATTTACGAATATTTTAGATTATAAAACATTTTGAATAAATTAGCCATATTAAAGTAAGATCCTCGGAAAGATCGCACGCATCGGATTTGGTATTCTTTACATTATTTTTAGTGAGACTGCGTTCAATTATTCGCATTATACGTCAGCGATCCCAATAAGAATTTTGGAGACAGATTATAATTTGATACGTGCCATGTGTGTGGATGACGTCATCTGGAATGAAGAGTAGTGCACGCACTCCGCACCATTCGCATTCAGAATTTCCAGCTTTATTTTATTTATTTAGTTTGGAGACAGACAATACAGTTTACGGTCGGGAGCTGTTCCGAATGATTTGTTTAACTATAATGAGCACTTCATATATTTAGTTCAATTCGCAATATACTTCTTAAGGTTTAATCATTCGTGACCATTAATCTCTATAATATAACTGGATGGAAATCAGTAGATACAATTTACGAGCTTGTCGTCTGCAAATCATTGTGTAAGAGAGAGAGAGAAACTTTCGGCTATCTGTTTCTCTCTTACACACAAACAAGGCAATGTGGCATTTCAACATCCTTCGTCATTTTTCATAAATACATGATATATATATATCAATGTATGATTAGTTAAACAAAATAAATTTGTTAGTAAAAGGCTTAAAGAGCATAAATAAGTTCAACACTCGTGACTTGTTTCTTTAAATAAGTCTATGTAGGCTGATATAGTTCTACTTTATACAAGCCTGGTAATAATAATAATAATAATAATAATAATAATAATAATAATAATAATAATATTTAGCACCGCGTCTTACTACCCGTTCGGGTTATACGCTTAAGTACTAATTACGCTAATGGATTAGGAATTGGGAGGGTTAAATTTAGAGGAAGTGAACCCGCATTTGCGTGGAGGGAGAGTGGAAAACCATTTAGGAAAAACCACCCCCAGTTCACCCGACCGAGATTCGAACCTCATTCTCCCCGTCCTCGGCGGTCGAGCTCAACACGACTAGCGCGTTAGCCAACTACGCCACCGAAAGCCTGGTAGCCTAAATTATCTTTTGAACGTAAGACTTATGTACAAAATTTGTCATTCGAACAGAAGTAATCAAGTTTTTAACAACCTTATTTCATTATAGTTATCGAACATTAAACAAAATAATGGTTTCTGAAAGCAATATATAAGCTAATACCCAACTTAAATATATTGTATTATAGTAATACTCCCTACAAGCCAAAACCTAAATGATAGTTTGAATGTAAAACTACTACCTAAAGTTTGTTATTCAAACACATGTAATTAAGTTTTAATCTACCTTATTTAATTATAGTTATCGAACTTTAACTATAATATAGCTTCTGAAAGCAATAGACTATACAAGCTAAAAGCCAACTTTAAATATATTGTATAATGATAATACTTCCTTCAAGCCCTATTATCTGAATGATAGCTTGGATGTAAAACTACTAAACAAAGTTTTTCATTCAAACAAATTTAATTACGTTTTAAGCTACCTTTTTTCATTTTAGATATAGAACTTTAAATATAATATTGTCTCTGAAACCAATATATAAGCTAATTGCCAAACTTAAATATATTGTAGTCTTGGCAGAATTTAAACCAAAGGGGCAATAGCTACATATTTAATATATTAAAGATTTTATTATTATTTGTACAAAATTAACTATAAAACTGAAATTTATATCCTTTAATGTAAATGTGTCTTCAGTCAAGTGGGGTTTACTGTTTTCAAACAATAATACTTTTATTCACCAGAAATACGTTTTTGCACAAGAACATTGAAATAAATCATTAAATCTGTCTCCTCACCAACAAGCTGACGGCAAACTTTAATGTCACGATTTGGTCCGTTGAAAGGGGGGTGTTTATGTCCATCCAGAAATTTATAGAGATAACTGTTCATGACCGATAGAAGTACAGCCTGTTGTTCAATTGATCACAACCAACCTACATCTTGCAGTTATTTCCTCCGCCAGTTCGTGAAATACTACATGTGAGTTATTTCCTTCTTGAATCACGCCTTACATATTAAAGGTTTGCCATCATGTGAGTATTTTTAAAGTTTAACTAAGTTTTCTTATGAATCCAATCTAGAACTTCTTATATAAAATACGAATTCTCCGACTGCAGTGCACGCAGTACACTAAATAAATCTGAAGCGTGCAATCCCTTCTCTGAGGCCCATTGGACGCTTACCATAAAGGTAGAACTTTTTCTTTAGATATACATTTTCAACTACTAGCGCCTACTTTTAACAAGGAAAGTATTGAGTGAAATAGTTAAATTCAGCAGTTACTCATAATTGTAATAAATTTTTGCCAATAAGCTAAGTCAGGGCTTCCAAACACCTGGTGACCTTGGAAAACACAAGAAATTTTCAGAAAAATCTAATAAAAATACAGGAAAATTAGTGAATTTGGGATATTTAAAACTTCAATATTGGAGCAGGCGTTTTAAACTTGTTTTATAATAAGGACCACTATAACAATAAAAATTCTGTGGAGGAGGAAGTGGGAGGCACATTAAAAAAAATACCACTATCTTATATTTTAAAAAATATTAAATTTTACCCTCTATTATGTTCTAAATACGTACATACCCAAGCACGCTGTTCCCTTACAGGATAAACAAGAAACTGTGTATATAGCTAAAAAAAACTACCTACTTAATCCAACCTAACTAATTTCCTCCACACTTTCCTATACTTGATACTCCCTTCACTTCAACAACATCCGTACACCGAGTTATGCATGCTCTTCTATTCTTAAAACTCTTAATATTCCTCTCTTTCACATATTCATCTACCACATTTGGCCTTCCTTTTGATCCACACACTCTACCTTCACATATTTGCTTCATCACTCAATTCACACTCATTCTCTCCACTTAACCAAACCAACGTAAGACGCTTCTTTTACATTTACCTATTGGATTCTCTTTCAAACCGTACTCATTCAGCACTCATTCATTACTGACTGTCCATACGAGTATTCTCACCTATATTTCTTCGATATCTCATTCCAGCCACATTCACCTTTCTCTTGTGTTTCTCCTGACCAACCCACGCTTCACATTTATAAAACAATGTTGGCGTTAACAATTACGTCATCTTTGACTCTTTATAAGTATTAAATCCGTTTGATAGTGAAATGGACTGTATGATCTTTTGGCGGTCACAATAAACTCTAGAACAAACGGTTTTGTTGATATATTTTGAAATATTAACAGGTGAACACGTCATCTAGCACTGCATGGAATGGTTATATGCCGACATATCTAAAATGTAGCTGGCTACTGATGGACTCTGATACGACATGACGAGATGACAATTTATTACACCTCGCTAACTGAGAGGCAAACAAAGAATGGGATAAACGACGGTAAAAATGTGCACTCAGCACAAATAACCACCAAACACAAAACAATACACACAGTTCAAATGACAACAAAATAAAAACAATATGAAAATATGCAAGGCCCAAACAAAATCTTTTATTTCCAACAATAGTGTATTTCAGGTTGAATTTATGTTGAAATCATTTTATTATTAATTGTTGACAAATGTGTATCCATAAGACGTGTATCTATAAGCTCGTTTGTTTGTCACTTTCATTGACAGAATAATATGATGACAAATACTGCACACATTTGTTGCGAAAATTAAACAAGTTTTTTTGTTTAAATTTGTGGTTAGAATAGGGCACAAATTTGGAACCTCAACCTCGCTTGTCAAGATTTCCCATAACAATGCCCAATTTACAAAAGGTGTAGTTCCACAACATTTATTAAAAACAAAAGAGCTAACGGTGTTAGGTTTCATTCCTTGGATGGACAAAAATTTATCATAATTCATAGGTGAAATGTGGGTTTCTCCTTTCAGTGATTAATTAGCCAATGGAGGACTGGATGTTGCGTGTGTTCTAGATTTAAATTTTGAACCAAATGATTATATCAGCAAACAATTTATAAACTGTCAATTGAGAGAGTGAACGTTAAATACCTGAAATAATATTGTGACGCAGATAGAGCGCAACCTGGGAGTGTCGCGGACAGTTCACACGTCAACGTGTGAAACACGAATTATTTTAAGGATAGTGAAGTGCGTAGGTGATTCCTAAAGGTTTCTATCTCCAGTGTCAGAGGTGTACTTGGCGGAAACTACTCACAACCGCTAGAAACGGAGTGCGTGTCAGGATTGTGTTAAACACATAAGCAAATGCTGTTAAGATAAAGTTACCCAAAGTGAAATTAGAAAGGAAATGTAGCAGTAGAAAATATGTATTTTTTAGAGAACCAAACACTGGTAAAAGACAGAATACGGACGTTAGCCGGAAGAATAAGGTTAACACACTTAAATGGTGAATAGAGGGAACGCATAGAAAAAATAGGCTACTAATATAAAAATATATTTTATTTAAAGGCAGATAACATTTAAGGAACGAAGCTCATAAAAACATACGATACCGTTGAGTAAATAAACTAATCCTGTAAATCGGAAACAGTATTGGATCCCCGAAGTTCACAACCACGAGGCTGGAGGTTAAGTTGAACAAATATTTTTATACACCTTTTTTTTTAAAATATATTTTTCCAGCTATTTCTCTGTCGTAACAATGTTATTTCCCTCACGCAACAGTTGAACACGGTTTATTAAATATAAAGTTAACAATAATGTCAGTAAATAAAAATGGATACTAAGCCTCCTAAGACGACGCTATAACGGCAAATAATTCCACACTATTCTAACGTAAGAATCGTGTTTTAACAGATCTGTGACTTATAACAGTAATTAATGTGGTTTTGGAGCTAGTCTAGCGAGCTGAACTTTTCCATGCTCTCTATGAGATATTTTGGAACTAATTCTAGATTCTATCGCGCTCTTTTAGAAGTTTTCGAACTAAAATTTTGCTTAGTGTCTTTTTTTTCATATGTTGGCTAAAAACTGTTAGTTTGTTGCAAATGTGGCGGACTTCAGGAAGCTAGTCCAAGACCTATTCATTAGTCAAGCCATTTTAGTTGGATTTACTTTTATAATCGTAGCTTACATTTATTGTTTGAGTGTTAAACAGTGAACCATGAAGTGTGAAGATACTGAAGAAGATAATGGGAGGTCCATGTTTTGGTTTCCCAACTCTGCATTAGGCCATTTAAGTTTTCCTTTCATCAAGGAAGAAATAAAGGTAAATTTATATTATTTATGTTTTTTACGGCTATGGGGCCATAATAGAGTTTTTATTTTGAAAGGTATTAATGCAGCAAAAACGCTACAAAACAGAATAATAATACTATACTTCATCCGTCCTATTTTGGCTCTTTTTCCTTAACATAGTACAACAGTTGGATATTTTATTCACTTCAAGACCATATTTAATCAGCTGAGGTTACATAAGAGGTTACATATTGATAATTTATTAGCACGATTAGGAATAATTTACTAATTTACTTAATAATGATCTCCAAATTTGCGTTAAGATTTAAAAGCTGTTGACCTTGGTGGTCTTGGGTTAAAGTGCACGTTTCAGGACCCGATGCTCATGGATTCAAACCCATCTCAGGTCGACGGATTTTTCTTAAGCGATAAAATTCGTACACAATTTCCTTTGTAGGAGACGCAAAGGCGACGGTCCCATGTTGACTTTGGCATGTAAAAGGAGATAACTGCATGAAAAAAACTATTTACTAGGTCTTCTGGGCCTCGAGATTTATTCTACTTTGGTATTTTGGAAAGCCCAACCCCCCCTAGTTTGGGGACAACAATGAGTGTTTTCGGTAACCAAATATTAATTTATTAATACTTCTTATTTAGGGGCTACCAACCTGCGAAATTAAAGTTTCTTAGGTTTTCTGAAAATTAAAGATTTTTTTTTTACTTACGCTATTTATAAAACTGAGCAACGTTGCAATTTTGGTTACCTACACCCTTTTGGTTTACGGGTTAATTGCCTGCAAGATTTCAGAAGTCTTTTAGCCTATGAGATTTTTCTACTTTAGGTGTTTAGAAACCACTCGATTTCAATAGCCCCCATGAGAATTTTTACAAACCATATACTCGTGCAGCCTTTCAAAGTTTAAGCTTCCTAGGTCTCTTGGGCTTGGAGATTCTTTTTAGCTTGGTTTTTTGTAAAAGCTTCCTCATAGACATAATGACAAAATAACAAAAAAGGGTCGAGTTTAGTGACATTATTATAAAATAAAATACTTTAGTGTTGCTTACTATAGTTTTTTAAGTTGCTCCTACTGCAACACAAAATTATTATTTCAGCCATGTATGAACATTTTTCTTTATACAATCTCATTTGAACCTGTTTAAGAAGTGTGTGTTTAGGAATATAAATAAATAATTATGCTATTGAGGTTAATTTAGATATAAGAATTAATCTTGGGGAACTAATAGTAGAGACATACTTTGCTACTGATGGATAATATTTTTCTTATTTTAGAGATCCTGCATCACATTATTTGTTTACGGCGATTAAGTTAATTGGAAATTTAGACATAAACTTTCTAATACTTGATATTCTGCTGTAATTCAGTTACTACTCAATACCTATTTATTAAAATAGTATTTATCTTCCTTAATAAATTGGTATGAATTAACTTTAACCGTGCCTTGATTACACTGTACATTCACTTTTTACTTTGGCTATCTAATACTCGTCAATTAAACAGACTTGACTTGAAGTCTTGTTAACATCCCGATATCAACAGAACTGTGTATTTTTATTCATTGTTTTATTCTCTAGAACACATATTTTAGACAATATAACATGGCTTCCACCAACATAGGTCCTTGGATATATTGGCTAAAATATTGCTAAAATAAATTACCGATAATACTTTGCATAGATTATGCTACAGTTGTCTAATCATTTCAGTAGCAAGTAAATAGTTTTATAAATGTGACCTTTGTTCTTTTTAACATAAATAATTTAAAAAAAATCAATTTTGATAGTTGCCTAAAAATTAGTTCATGTTATTTCGTTAGTGATATTTAGGTTACGTGTGGTGGTACACATATCTTTGGATTATTTTTAAAAATAATTTTATAGATTTAAATATGGTATCTCATGCAGCCTTTTTTTTTTTTACAAATTTTATGTATTAGGTCTACTCTTTTTTACATATATCAATGGACAAAGATTAAACAAGTGTATGCACACTAGGCTAACACGTTAGCAGGAAGTGGACGAACTAACACAAATGCACGTGGTTTGGAAAAAAAAAAGAGATACGTCACGATACATGTTTTTTAATCTAACCCTTAAGACCCAGTGACCGACAAACTTCCACTTCACTTCTCCAGTCCAAGTTTCCTTTGTGATTGTGTCCGGTATCAATATAAGTTCGGCCTAGTCCATCTAAAGACGTATTTTTGCCCAGCAACTATTCTCAAGACTACAATATAAATTAACTCTGGAAATTCTTTAAAGTATATTCCTTTAAATATCTGACTCAATGTTTCTAATTGCTTGTGTCAACTAACTTGTACAATATGTGTTAGGGACAGGAGTGGTGGGGGGACCATCTGACAGAATTTCTCTGAACTAAGATAAAAAAAAAGTTGTTTTTTCCCAGCAATATTTTACAAGAAATAGATATAGTGTTAATATAAAATAAAATAAAATAAAATAAAATAAATGAAAACAAAAATCCTATTATAGAGATTTTTTATCACCGCTTCCTACTACCTTTTCACTTTGGATGTATAAAAAAGTTATTAGAGGGAAAAATCACGAAAATTATGCTTATTATATAAATGTATTTTATGTACAATATTTATTAAGTAAAAAAAACCCTGTTTTTTATTTTAAATTCTTACGTTTTTACTAGTATTATGCATTTATATTAATTATCCTAAGTAAATATGAGTTGACCCATCTCTAAAGATTCATTTTATTGAAATGTGTAAATTATACAGGTTATTTTTCTGTTCAACAAACACAATTAAAATTTTAAAATGTTTTATGATTAGTGTTTAATAATTAGGGTTTAATAAATTAATTGTTTTATTCATATTGTTTACAGAATGAACCAGATTGCTATGCAACTCAACTCAAACTGGAAAGTACTAATGAATCCTTACTTTATTCTATTATAAAACCAGTGAAAACTTCCAATGCACCAGCCAGTGGCGTGTGTGAACAGCTCGGTTTTAAAGAAGAATTGTGTTTCGATGAAAGTTTTATTGATGATACTGAAAATAAAATCATGGAATTTAGCCACAACTCCACAGATGGATCCAATATAAATGTGGGATCCCAATTTAAAGATGATAAATCAAAGGGGACATCATTTCTGAATATAAATACTATTATTTATCAAAAAAACGAGAAAACATATAATTGTGATGATTATAAGAAGTCTTTTACTAAAAGAAGTAACCCTAAAATGAATCTCTTCACTCACAGTGAACAAAGACCTCACAAATGTAATGTTTGTACTAAAAGTTTCAATATGAAGGGCACTCTTAGTATTCATCTCCTCACTCACAATGAACAAAGACCTCACAAATGTGATATTTGTGGCAAAAGTTTCAAAATGAAGGGTACTCTTGGTATTCATCTCCTCACTCACAATGAACAAAGACCTTACAAATGTGATGTTTGTGGTAAAAGTTTCAAAATGAAGGGCAATCTTAGTAATCATTTCCTCACTCACAGTGAACAAAGACCTCACAAATGTAATGTTTGTACTAAAAGTTTTAATATGAAGGGCAATCTTAGTAAGCATCTCTTCACTCACAGTGAACAAAGACCTCACAAATGTAATGTTTGTGCTAAAAGTTTCAAAATGAAGGGCACTCTCAGTATTCATCTCCTCACTCACAATGAACAAAGACCTCACAAATGTGATGTTTGTGGCAAAAGTTTCAAAATGAAGGTTGATCTTAGTAATCATCTCCATACTCATAGTGAACTTAGACCTTACAAATGTGTTGTTTGTGGCAAGTGTTTTAATACGAAGAGCTATCTTGAAACTCATATCAATACTCATACTGGACAGAAACCTTATAAATGTGATATTTGTGGAAATGGTTTTAATAGAAAAGGCAGTCTTAAAATTCATTTCCTTTCTCATAGTATACAAAGACCTCTCAAATGTGATGTTTGTGAGAAAGAGTTTCAAGAATAAGGATTCTCTTGAAAGACATCGCCTTACTCATAGTTTGCATGCAGCTTACAAATGTGATTTTTGTGGTAAAGGTTTCTATATGAAGGGCAATCTTAGTAAGCATCTCCTCACTCACAGTGAACAAAGACCTCACAAATGTAATGTTTGTGCTAAAAGTTTCAAAATGAAGGGTACTCTTGGTATTCATCTCCTCACTCACAATGAACAAAGACCTCACATAATGTGATGTTTGTGGCAAAGGCTTCATTGTGAATGGCAAACTTAAAATTCATCTCCTTACTCATAGTGACAATCACAAAAAAATGTGATGATTGTGGCAAGTGTTTCAAAAGAAATAAGAATCTTTGAAGGCATATTACTAATTTTCGCTGTTTTCCTGGCTCTCAACCTACAGGGCTAATCCATTTTTCCAGTCCAACAATAATGCTATAGCCCAGCCAAACCAATTTATTTAAAAGTACAAAATCATGTGGTGATATCCACATACAATAGCCTCATTTTTGCAATGATCATCAATTTAAATGTTTTAACACTTTTATGTCCTCTAGATTTCAATTATTTTTTCTATCTGTTGTATATATCTTAAGAACATCACGTGGTCACATCTATAAAACTCCATTCATATATCTTATACTTTGCTCGTGTCCACTTATAGCTCAAAATCATTGGTTTTATTTTAATAGATTTTGAATTCAAAGCTATAAAAAAACACAAATTCGAGTATCTGAATTATAAGCTGGTCGATTTTATCTAAGTATAAAGATATTGAACGGCCAGAATTCTTAACACCAAAGAAGTTCATCCAGCGTAGTGAAATTATGTTTTAACTTTAATATTTTGCATTTTGTTAGTGTGTCCAAATTTGGTTTCCGTGATAAATGTCAAACGAGTGAGCCAATGTTAGCTAAATATAGTAGTGGAATTCTTTGACTGTTCCACTCAGAATATAATAAATAATAATTTTACAGGTTCTCTCTGGAGGGGAAAACTTGTTTTCTTTCCTTAAATGACGAAAACAAGGGTCGAAGTTACTGAGGAGTGGAGGAGGTTACATAATAATGAATTACTTCACCTGTACTGATCACAAGACAATGTTAGAATGATCAAATCTCGTATATTACAGTGGGCAGGATATGAATGATATGCTGTCTTAGCATTAAGTTGAGACTATGAGAGTATTAATCGGACCAGACAAAGCTATCGTCGCTTTTCGATCTCATGATATTTGATAGATACTAGAAATTCGTGCTTGTTTTTCCAGCATAACCATTATATCTCATTAAATTTTGGAACTTCATATTCGTGTTCACGTGATCGTCATAGACGTGTTTTAAGTTGCTATAGTCCAGCCTGAAAAATTATTAGGAGATTATCTTTAGCTCTCTGCGTTTTCTTTGAGATCCATGAACAGGTCTGACACAAATAGAAACAGAATATACTGTTTATCGCACGCAATGGCATCGAAAAATAAATTCAGTCAGGTTTCAACTCGGATCGTGGATTGGTCTCCTCGTTATCGTAATAAGAAAAATAACCCATATCTTTGAAGCACCTAGCGGTGGGATACATAACTAACTCACGTAAGCGGGACGTTTGAATTGTTTCATACTCTAGTGAACTATTTAACACTTTATTCTGTCTACTTATTTAATAATATTATTTATTAAATTTTAGTAATTAAGTTTCAAATAATGTATACAAATTATATTAATATTGAAATAATAAATAAAAATACAGGTACTATTTTTAAAATGGAGTATTGTTTTTAGAGGCCTTACACTATTGTGCGAAGGAGATACTGAAACATGTACCTTATAATAATTATAAAATTCATCTGCAATTAACAAGAGTACACAGTAAATACTTTTACTTTGCTTTTATGGATTTTTAACCTTTTTTTATTTCAACAATGAGAAGAAAAATAGTCATTTATCCAACCAGCTAATGTTTCCTCGATAAAAATTATAACTGTCTGCACCATCTGGTTGGGGATCATCTATAAACCACTAAACGCGTTTTTCTTACCTTTATATCCCCCCTTCCCCATGTAACACCATATATACATTTAGCCTAGCCCCCCACCTCCCAACCTGTGTTATCTAATTTTAATGAGCAAGAGTGAATGTCCTTATATCATAGGGAAGTTTTATGATACTTAAAAGAGAGATTCATATTTAATACTTCTTAAAATCCATATTAAATCCTGAATATGAATGATTTAGGAGAGTATCATTATTTATGGATAGCTGCATGTATACAGATAAGTACAGACAAAGACGTCAAGTTCAGATTCCTGAATTTCATCAGGAAAAAAACTCTGCCATATTTATGTTATGAATGTCAGGTTAGTGATCTAAGTAAGAGCAACAAGGCACTACTAAGAATTGACTAGGATGTCCCTTTTCTGTAGTGGTGTTACATGATGACGTTAAAGTGCTCCCATCCGATGCTTGACGCTGGGGGAAGACATGTTTCTTAATATTATTGTATACTTTTTAAAATAATATCATCATCATATAGAGAGCTATTTAAGCAATAATAGGTATACAACCTTTTCTAAATTATATTTTGGATTAACCTACAATTTTACTTTTACTAAATTATCAATATCCATACTCGTGTTTCGTTCCAACATAGAACCTAGATCTTTGCGTTACTCTCGAAAAAGACTAGATGGCCGATAAAACGGAGATTAAGTTTAGTTTCGAATACCAGTTGGGTATAGTCAGAGTGGCTCTTTATTAATGGTTTTATACACTCCCTCCACCTTAATGAGGGTAGATTACCTCTAAAATTCCACTTTCCCCATTCCTACAACATTAGATAAAACTAATAAAAATAAATAACTACAATTTGACTACACTACCATACATAGTGTATACTAACTAGCAACCAAACACATCTTGTATAGTTATTATTATTATTATTATTTATCACCTAGTCTTATTAGTTGTTTAGGCTATACGCATATATTTTAATCACTCCATGGAGTATAAATGAATAAGGTCGAATATTAAAGATAATCGACCCACATTTGCATGGAGGGAGAGTGGGAAACCTTTAGGAAAAGAAATACTTAATAGAACTGACTGGTATTAGAACCCCAACTCCCAGTCATCGGCCGTCTAGTCTACTGAGAGAATGACAACTTAGACCATTTGGCAACTGTAGCTGGCGTTTAATAGTTGCATTTATTTACACACACACAGATTTATCACAATGGAGAGAAGGTATAGGCTTAAATATACCTACCTTTTGAAAATAATTAAGGATATTAGACGCTTTCCTTTTCATAACATGCTGTTGGTACGAAGAAATAACACTATTGATGGACTCCTCAAACTTGCCTCGAGATAAATTATGTATTTTTGTTTCGTTCCATTTCACTACAACATATTTTTGAGATTCCACGGCCTATGTAAAAGAATGTGCAGTAGGAATGTAAATTATACTTAAACTCAACTATACTTATAAATTAAGGTCGCTTTGACTGACAGCCGTTATCCAACTAAAAGCACGTGAGGGGGTCAGCAGATTGTACAAGTTTAAGCAAGTGCTATGAATAGAAACATGTCACTTTCAGGCACATGGAAATATGTGTTATCGAATGTGCTTGACGTCCGTAGTCTTGAGCAAACAATGCCACCTATGCGCACTCTAAATATTGATAGACAAAAAGTAAGTGGTAAACTTGCATTTTCAATGCCAAAGATGTCAGAAGTTATGACCTCTTTCTTCTCCAGAACATATTTTAGATTAAGTAAAGACCAATTTAAAGAAGTTCTGGGATTTATTAACAAAGATATACAGAAAACAGATACACACATCAGGAAGGCATTTAGCAGTAGAGAAAGACTAGATATCTGCATAAGGTAAAAAAAACTTCAACCTTCAATTTCTTGTTCACTCTGAATAGTAATGTGCCCGTTTGGGAAAGAAATGATTGAGGTCAGTTAGATAGTGGTATCAAAATTGATGGTTGTTATTGTAAGAAAAATTAATTACCGTAGTTTTGTGCCGGATGATTGGCAAGTGCTAGGATATTGTAAATATTGCGATGGTGGGGTCGGAGTGAAGCGAGGAGGCGTCGCACAAATATTCGAACTCTTCCTCGGCTGTGCAAGTGCTACATCTTTTTTACTCTGTTCTGGATCCGACGTGGTCTCTAGGCGGCTAGTGCGCATGCGCTGGCAGAAACATAGCAGCTATGTTTCCAAAAATTGCTCGCCAAGCGTATACTTGCAATATATAGCGTACGCACGCTATACGCGGTGTGTGATGATCTTGAAAGATGAGAAGAAAAGTCAAAAGTGAAATAAAAAATTTGTTTACTTAACTTACACTTTTTTAATTCAGAAATACAGCTAAACATAAGGAAAGGTGTTATAATGATAATTAAATATCACCAAATTTATATATTCTACCATTCATCGCATTTGACTTTGTTAAACTTCAGGAAAAACTAAAAAGTTTTCTTTTTATAATAGCCTTGAACATAATAACCAACATTTAGCAGTCGATCAGGGAAAATGAGAAAAAAAAAACACATTTTGATCAAAATAAGATGAACCCACTGTAAAAAATGTTATGAAAACATTTAAGGAAATAATACACTATTTAAAATATTCCAAATTTTTAAAAGTTTTCGTACTCTTACACATTTGTTTCAATATATGTGTCACTTCAAATGTTTTTCGAAGATGCGAAGTAAACTGTCGAGGTCGAGGCAAAGCTGTTTTTCACCATCACTCGTTCCTACACATATAATTTTAGTTTGTATATATTCTGAAAATTGAAAAATGACACCCGGGCAGGGGAATTGAACCCGGGACCTTTGGCTTAGTACGCCAATGCTCTAACCACATCACATGGCAAGGGTCATTATTCACTCATATTTTAAGGCAAAGTCTATTATGGACGTGCGAAAATCGTCGGCTACAACTGTGTGATTTATTAAGTTCACGAGCTATCAGATAACGCAGCCACTTCACTAAAACAAATATAATAGCTTTGGCTATTTTCTTAAATATGCGATCCCTTACAATTATATTAATTGTACAAGTGGCAGCAATAAGCCAACTACCGAGTCGAAGGTGGTCAAAGAGGTTTATTTTTGTACAACTAGAAAGGGAAATGTTTTTATTAGAAACTGACCAGGCCACAAGCTGGAAACAGTTGTTTTTGATGATGATGATTAAGATCATAGTAAAACTAAATGTAAGAGTAGATAACCTAACACAATATGTAAATAAATTATTGTTAGTATTTATATTGGACAAGGTGACCTGGTGCTCTAAGGGTAAGGTATCAAACTTCTGTGCTGGAGGTCTGGGGTTAAATTTTCGGCTACAGAACATATTTATCTGATTACAAAACCCTTCCATCACCTCTGACAGGAAGTGTATTAATCACAAATTGTGAGTGTGTGGAATGCCAGACCTCCACCGTGGTTCGGATCCCACGTTAAACTGTAGGTCCTCCATTTCATCTCACAAATCACCCTACCACTACACGTTAGCGTTAAGTGCATATAACCCAATTGGGTAGTAAGACGCGGTGATGATAATGATAATAATGATAATAATAATAATAATAATGATAACAATAATAATACATTGGTCAAAGCTCTTATAACTACTTTAACTACTATGCAGTTTACCGTATTTAAAAATTTATTATTTACATTGGTTAGTTTTCTACAATAGTTTACACTACTTTATCCAAGTATTATTGGTTATTTCTAACTACAACTAACTAATAAGCAATTTATTGCAATTACATTAAAATGGTTGACCCAGCATGGTAAAATTCTGTTTTCATTTGAATAGTTGGCACTTTATTAGTGTGTCAATATATTGTTTTCATCATTACTATAAAATATAAGGGTCAATTTTAACAAAATTTGGTAGTGAAATTTTTTGAAAATTAAAGATTCAGAATTCAAGCTCTTCAATATCTTTATACTTATATAATATCGATCATCTAATAATACAATTATTGATACAGATACACACTATATCTTTGTTTTGTGGGTTATAAATGGGCTACGAGCAACGCCTTAAATAAATGAATGGTGTGACCACGAGATATTATTAAGATAAAATATATCTCGGGTAGAAACAAATAATTGAAATCTAAAGATCACCAAAGTGTTAAAACGTTTAAATTGATGATCATTGCCAAAATGAGAAAGTTGTAAGTTGATATCATCACATGATTACGTACTTTAAAATAAATAGATAAATTTGGCTGGGCTATAGGATTATTGGTTGACTGATAAAAAGAATTGGCCCTGCAGGTTGAGAGCCAGGAAAAGAGTGTCAATGAGTACTGCGTCTTTAAAGATTTTTTTAAACACTTGCCAGAAACATCACATTTTTTTAGAGATTGTCACTATGAGTAAGGAGATGATTTTTAAGCATGTCCTTCATAGGTTACTATGAGTGAGGAGATGTTTTTTAAGATATGACTTTATATTAAAATCTTTGCCACAAATATCACATTTGTGAGGTCTTTGTTCACTGTGAATGAGGAGATGCTTACTAAGACTGCACTTCATTTTGAAACTCTTACAACAAACCTCACATTTGAGAGGTCTTTGTTCACTGTGAGTTAAGAGATGCCTTCTAATACGGCCCTTCAGTTTAAAACTTTTACCACAAACATCACATTTGAGAGGTCCTTGTACACTATGAGTGAAGAGATGATTACTAAGACTGCTCTTCATACCGAAATTTTTACCACAAACATCACATTTGTGAAGTCTTTGTTTACGGTGAATCCGGAGATGCTTACTAAGACCGTCCTTCATTGTGAAACTTTTACCACAAACATTACATTTGTGAGGTCTTTGTTCACTGTGAGTGAAGAGATGAATTCTTAAATGAATTCTTAGAGTTTCCTTCATTTTAAAACTTTTATCACAAACATTACATTTGTGAGGTCTTTGTTCACTGTGAGTGAGGATATGCTTACTAAGACGGCCCTTCATATTGAAACTTTTACCACAAACATCACATTTGTGAAGTCTTTGTTTACGGTGAATCCGGAGATGCTTACTAAGACGGTCCTTCATTGTGAAACTTTTACCACAAACATTACATTTGTGAGGTCTTTGTTCACTGTGAGTGAAGAGATGAATTCTTAGAGTTTCCTTCATTTTAAAACTTTTATCACAAACATTACATTTGTGAGGTCTTTGTTCACTGTGAGTGAAGAGATGCTTACTAAGACGTTCTTTCATATTGAAACTTTTACCACAAACATCACATTTGTGAGGTCTTTGTTCACTGTGAGTGAAGAGATGATTTCTTAAAGTTCCTTTCAGTTTGAAACTTTTATCACAAACATTACATTTGTGAGGTCTTTGTTCACTGTGAGTGAGAAGATGCATTTTACAGATACTTTTTATAGTAAAAGACTTTTTATAATCATCGCAGTTGTGTTTTTTCCAATCCTTCTGAGAACGATTAGGATTTATGTCGAGAAAAGATGTGTTATTTAATTGGCTATCCTTTGCTTGGAATCCCAAATTTTTATTAGATTCATCTGTGATGTGACTAAACTCAATGATTTTAATTTCAGTATCCTCAATAATTAAACTTTCATCAAAACACAGTTCTTTCTTAAAACCAATCTCTTCGCACACACCACTAGATGATTCATGGGAGGTTATCTCTTGTTTTATTATAGAATGAACTATGACTCCATTGGCTGCTTCAAGTTTAAGTTGAGTTGCATAACAATCTGATTCATTCTGTAAACAATATATAAACACAATTTATCAATAAAAAACTAATAATAAAACCTTTTAAATGTTAAATTTTAATTCCTTAATTTCAGTATTTCAACTTGATATTATCTGCTGTTTATCAAAGCTAAATACATCTTCTTAAACCTAAAGCTTAAACATTATAGTGAGAAAACATTGAACAATGTGACAATCATGACATTCCTCTGGGATCTAAACACATTAGTGTGTGTTGCTAAAGCAACATGTACCGCTACCTGTCTCTAATTCTATTTTTTCCCCATATTTTTTCTTCTGGATTGAATTCTACTGGAAAAGCTGATTCACTAGGAAAAATCTTTATACATAATTTCCTAATGTGAGTGTGCATGTATGTGGCTGTGTGTGTATATGTGTTTTTCCACACCTACCAAAAACCTCTAGATGTTGTAGAAAGCTGAAACTTCACATACTTATAGTATAGACCACGATAATTAAGCTGAAAAAAAAAGCTTAATTCTAGATTTTTAATTAGGTTTCCCTTGATTAATTTTTTTTAAATTCTGATAGTTACCAGTTTCTCTGTTTTCTGTCCAATTAAATATTTTAATGGCCAAAGACCCAGGAAGCTGAAATTTTGCACACAGGTAGCTTCTAGCCCAAAAGTGTTAAGGAATGGGAGAGGGCTTTTAGTAAAACAAAGTTTATAGAATCTCAAAAAGCAGTATACCCAGAAAGACGAAATATTGAAGGCAAGAAGACCTTTGTTCAAAAAGACGCAATTATGCTTGTGATGGAAAATTCCAATGGGGGGCCCCTCAAAATTGGGAGTTTCCTATAAAACCCAAGTCTAAAAATAATGAATACACGAAGCCCTATGAAAATTAAAATTAGAAGGCTGCTAGACCTTAACCCAAAAAGGTGTAGAAACATGGTGACTGAAAATTCCAGAGATGTTACCAAAATAACAAAGTCGAAAAAATCTAGAATCGTAGAAGACCTTGGAATCTTAAATTTTGCAAGCAGGTAGCCTATTAGCAAAAGATATACAGGAATATTTGGGGGTCAATGGTATACCATATTTAAATTTATACAGTTTTTTTTTAATAATTCAAAGATATATGTACCACCATGCGTAACCTACATAACACCATTCAAGTAACATCAAAAACGGAAAGACATGAATAAACAGTTACCCGCCTCGGTGGCGTAGTTGGCTAACGCGCCAGTCGTGTTGAGCCAGACCACCGAGGATGGGAAGATCGAGGTTCGAATCTCGGTCGGGTGAACTGGGGGGGTTTTCCTAAATGGTTTTCCACTCCCCCTCCACGCAAATGCGGGTTCACTTCCTCTAAATTCAACCTTCCCAATTCCTACTCCATTAGTGTAATTAGTACTTAAGCGTATAACCCGAACGGGTAGTAAGACGCGGTGCTAAAATTAATTAATAAACAGTTACTAATGGTTATGCAATAATCAAAATTGATTTTCCTTTTACTCTTTATTTTATTAAGAACAAAGGTCACTAATGTACAACATTTTACTCAATGTACCAAGGACCTATGTTGGTGGAAGCCATGTAATACTGTCTAAAACATGTGTTCTAAAGAATAAAACAATAATCATAATAACAATACACAGTTTAGTCGATATGAGGATGTTAAATAGACTGCAAGTCAAGTCTTGTACATCAAGTATTAGATAGACAAAGTCAAAAGTGAATGTCTGTTGTAATCAAAGAGCGGTTAAAAATAATTCATACTAATTTATGAAGACAGATAACCACTATTTTAATAAATTAGTATTGAGTAGTAACTGAATTAGAGGAGAACATCAAGTTTTAGAAAGCTGATTATCTGAATTTCCAATTAACTGAATCACCACAAACAAATAGTTTGATGTAGGCTCTCTAAAATAAAAAAATGATATTATATACCTGTATCAAGGTATGTCTAAACTAATTATTCTCAAGATTAATTTTATATCCAAATTAATCTTAAGCATAACTATTTATTTATGTTACTAAACACACACTTATTAAACAGCTTCTAATGAGATTGTATGAAGAAAAATGTTCATACATTGCTGCAATAATTGTTTTGTGTTAAAGTAAGAGCAAGCTAAACTATACTAAGCAAAACTAAACACATTTTATTTTATAATAATGTCACTAATCTTGATCCTTCCTTTTATGCTATTTTGTCAGGATGTCTATGGGGAAGCAGTATGGCTAACGGCTACCTGTATATATATATATTCATTTTGATTGTAGTTATTAAATAGTTTTACTACGCTAAAGAATGTCTGCATTAAATTTACTGGTGTTTGAGCTATACTAATAAAGATTTAAGATACATAGAGACAGTCATGTCGGTAACTAGTGCGTTAATTTAAGAGTTCAAGTTCGATCCTCACGACACACTTTTCTCTGTCATACATGACGCTCGGTACCCATACATGCGCATTGGAATCCGAACCATGTCTATATCGTTCAGTGGATCTTTGGAGAAAGAACTTCTCTCTGAAAACTATATCAATAGCCAACTTTAAGGACGTTTCCTACCTGTCACGTCACGGCCGGTCAAGATAGAATTTCCCATGTTAGTAATTTTACGTTTTACTCAGCGAGTTTTAAAGATATAACGTTGAAATAAAAATCATAAATTATTGAATAAATCTAAAAATAGTCCTACAGTGTCACCACATTATTTTTATCTTTATGTAATTTTTTGTAAATGCATTTTTTTTTATCAATCCTATACAATAAAATCTATGTTGTTTGGCTTAGCCACGAAAAAAAATTGTCCTTGTGGGAGTCTTACTGCCAGAATTTAAATTTAAAAAGTCCGTAGTCACATATGTCTCTTGAATCCTCGCTTCTCCATCAAGTAGAAAATTGACGATTAAAATTACAAAGTTAAATAAGGAGGTTTTGGTAAGGATGAAAAATAAGAGAAATATATATGTTTAACTAATCAGTTTAATAAAATGCAAACAAGAGAAATATAATTACATACGTTTTTAAATAGACTTAATTTCAAACAGTCCATTGTTATTTAAGATAAATGGATTTAGTTATCATAGTTGTATACTTCCCGGCAGGCAAGAATAGAAATAAGCACCTTGATGACAAGGAACTAACAGAAGTAAGATAGAGTATATGGTTTAGTTTACTGACTCTGGAAATTAGGATTCACGCTCATTCTCCTACGAAGGAGCGTCTGTCTCAACATGGTGGCACTAAAAAATAACCTACTAAAATATATTTAAGTTTAAGCCAGAATACATCAAGACAACCCAGCCAAGCTAATCCTAGTCTTAGATCTGATAGGTCTATACATGAATAATAAAGAAATTAAAGTGAATAATAATAAGGGGTAGTTAATAATAATTTTATAGAGTTACTATAAGGATAGTTACAAAAGCTATCTAACTTGAGATAACTCCACTGAGAGTTACATAAACCAAAGAACAATCTCCTTGAAGCGAAACCAACATTTTACAAATAGTAAATGGCGAGCAATCAGGCATCTACATGGTTAAAATACTATGACCAGTCAATTTCTAATAAGTACTGCCCAGACATTCAATAGTATATTTATATTTCCACCCATTACAAGGGCACACAATAAATAATACAAGGGTCATTCCATGTCAGTTCAACCAGACCATGACACCCATGGTCTCAGATTTTGATGAAACTTGGTATGCTCAATCCCTTCATGGTGGTAAGTAACCACAATTTTTTTTCCTCCTCTATTTCATCTGGTTTTCATTTTACAGACCTCTAAACTTTCACCGAGTTCTCGATTTTAAACATTTTCGAGGCCTTCTACGCAAGATACACTTCATTACCAAAAAATTTCCATCTCACTCCCAAATCAAACTATCTCTTTGAAATTTTCCAGCCTTATCAATGAAAGCATGAGGATTTCAGAAAAAAATATGTTAAGACTCTAAATGCCTGTTTTAGACCATTAAAAAATTAATAAAATAATTTTGAACTAGTTTTTTTTACTGAAAACATGGTTTACTAAAAACTCAATTATCAAAGTGAGGGAAAGGTATAACCTGTACATATGTTTTTTTTAAATGAACCTAGAACTATGTTCTATCATACTCAGGAATATAATTGATGGCTTTTTTATTCCTTCTGCCAAATATAAGCTTATGTACCTTTTTTTTTCTACTATTTTGAGAAAATGGTTGACGATGACTATTTTTCAACTTTACCCAAAATCTAAGACTCCTATCATAAAATAGTACTGGAACAAACTTGTAGAGCTTAAAATTTTATATTATTTTGGTTCTTAGTGATTTTTTGTAGGGAGCACCAATTTTTTATAACTTGGGAATTTAAAAGACGGAAAACACAGGCTCTTAAAATAATTATATTTAATGATGTGTACATGTAAACAAGTAGTGAGTACTGGTACCATATTATAATATTAAATACACAAGTTAGGTACAATTTTTGACCTACCAGTCCATTTTATGTGTGTGTGAATGAATAATCACTGTTGACTCATGCATGAATCATCACTGTTGACTCATGCACGAGTCACCACCAGTCCACAGGTCACAATCATGCAATGGCTTGGCAGCCTCTCAGTTTGCTTCAGCTCTTCCTAGGGTGACCACTGTGTTGTGCTGCCTAAACTCAAATCTTTATTCATTATATTATAATCTAGTGATTTACAGTGATGATTTAAGTGTATGTAATTGTTTTAGGGAAAATGGAAGATATTAAGTGTAGTGTTGGGGAATTAACATCGACAGTGTGTCATAAATGTAGCTATGTATCAAAGAAAGGTATTGAACATGTAGCAGATCTAACTGAAGATAACAGAATTCTTTTGAAGTTTAGAACAGAAGCTACTGAAGACTTGGAGACTATTTGTCTGCACCATAAAAGTGTATTTTTGAGAAAGTTTGAATATCTTCAAAAAGTATGTTGTGATCCCCTCCGAAAGCACAAGAGACCTGTGAAAAAGTCACTTCGTTTGGTGACTGTACAGCAATATAAAAACTCATTAATGAAGGGATTCAAAGTAAAACCAGGGCAAAAGCTGTGTTCACAATGTAGAGCTATATTATTTAAAACTAAAAGTGATGCAGAGAGTGCTGATAACCCCACTGAACCAGAGGATATTTTTTTACCTCTTGAAGAAGTGTCTGGTCTTGAGAAGAAAGAAACAAAAGAAAGGCTCAATTCATCTTTGACTGAGGTAGGTTGTTCTCCTTTAAAATTGCATTCCCTTGGTGAACATAGCAAGGCAGCTTATGGGAGGGAAAAGTTAGAAAAATTTCAGGCACATGTACGAGGCAAAATTGAAAAAGTTCTAGAGGTTGAGATTCCAACAAAAGAAACCAAAACAGAGAAGCTTGTGGAAGAGAAAGCAGCAGATATGGACAAGCTTGTCGAGATCATGAAAGATCAATTGAAATTCATTTCAAGGAAAAAGCAAATTCAACTACTAACCATTCCTGCTTCACTGACATGGACACGGAAAAAAATACAAGAAACATTTGGTGTGTCTGACTATGCTGTTCGTCAAGCTCAGAGACTTGTTAAGGAAAAGGGATTTTTAGCTGAACCATATCCTAGATGTGGGAAAAAACTTAAGCCTGAAACTGTCGATTTAGTGAGAAACTTTTATGAGAGTGATGAGCAGTCTAGGGTTATGCCTGGAATGAAAGATGTAGTGAGCATAGGAAATAAACAATACAAGAGAAAGCGATTGGTTTTGGGTAACCTTCATGAATTATATTTGAGTTTTAAGTCAGAGTTTCCTGATGTTAAGGTGGGGTTCTCCAAATTTTGCACTTTGCGACCAAAGTGGTGTGTTTTAGCCGGTGCCAGTGGCACCCATTCAGTATGTGTATGCACAATCCATCAAAATGTTATACTGCTCCTTCATGCTGCACAAATTGACAGCTATAAGGAGGTTATGAAGTTGTTAGTGTGTTGGGAAGCAAAGAGGGAATGCATGCTCAGGCACTGCAGTGAATGCCCCCCCAAAACAAATCTAGTGAGCTACTTACTGTCCAGATTTGAAGATTACGAGGAAAATGATACCATTGAATTCTCTCAATGGGTGTCGACTGACAGGACACAGATGATAAAAAGTTCATCAACACTTGATGATTTTATTGATGATTTAGCCAACAAGATTGAAAAACTGATTCCACACTCTTTCATAGCCAAGTCACAGTCTTCATTCTTAAAGAATTTAAAAGAAAATGCACCATCAGAAATAGCAATAATTTTGATGGACTTCAGTGAGAACTACTCTTTTACAATCCAGGATGAGGCCCAAGGGTATCATTGGACTTCTGATTCATGTACTATTCATCCTGTTGTAGTACATTGTAGGAACTCTGAAGGAGAAAAGATTGTTTCATCACACTGTGTCATATCAGATGACCTCAAGCATGACGTGAACATGGTTTATAAAACACAAGAAATAGTTGTGAATTTTCTGAAAGAAAACTTTCCACACATCAGAGAAATACATTATTTTAGTGATGGGTGTGCTGCACAGTACAAAAATAAGTACAACTTTCTCAACCTGTGTCTGCATGAGGAAGACTTCCAGCTGAAGGCACAATGGTCATTTTTTGCAACAAGCCACGGTAAATCAGAATGTGATGGGATTGGTGGGACAGCTAAACGTTTAGCTCGAAAGGAGAGTCTCCAGAGACCCCTCGAGAAGCAGATCACAACAACAGAAGCATTTTTCAATTTTTGTAAAACAAACATCACCAAAATCAGTTTCCACTTTATTGACAAAGACACAGTAGATTCAACCCGTTCTACTCTTGAAAACCGTTTCAAAGACTTACAGACACTTCCTGGTACTAGAAGTTTCCACAGCTTCAAGCCTCTAGATTCTGCAGGCACTATTATGGCTAAAAGGATCAGCGCCGATAAGGAACCCTCTCTCACATTCAACATGAAAAGCTCTCACCCATCATTTGTAGCAGCAGATGATTTGTACTCCGGGTGTTACATTGCATGTAAATACGACCACTTCTGGTATTTTGGAATGGTGTCTACGGTGAATAAAGAGGAAGGAGATATTGTTGTAAAGTTTCTTCATCCTAACGGACCTTCACCATCGTTCTCCTGGCCAAGGCATGAAGATAACTGCGCTATACCAGTTCCTCATGTGCTAGCTGTTGTTGACACCCCACAAACAACATCTGGAAGAACCTACCACTTCTCAATAAACTGCATGAGGTCAATGGAGGAAAAAATGACACATTTGGAGGCTATGTTACGCAAAAGAAACTGAGATTTAATCAACTGGAAGAACAAATAACTTGTGTAAGTAAACAATTTATTATATATGGTAACAGTAGGGGCCTACTCACTACT
Source organism: Timema bartmani (assembly GCA_902151455.1). Classification (NCBI taxonomy): domain Eukaryota; kingdom Metazoa; phylum Arthropoda; class Insecta; order Phasmatodea; family Timematidae; genus Timema; species Timema bartmani. The sequence continues at coordinate 52,896 of CABFWB010002488.1, forward strand.
CACATGTACCCACCATTAAATTAGAACTATTTTAATAGCCCTTTTTTCCGCCTTTTAAATAGACAAATACTAAAAAGTGGTGCTCTCTAACAAAAAATCACCAAGAACCAAAATAATGTAAAATTGTAAGCTCTACAAGTTTGTTCCAGTACTATTTTATGATAGGAGTCTTATATTTTGTTTAAAGTTGAAAAATAGTCATCGTCAGCCACTTTCTCAAAATAACAGCTAAAAAAAGAGTGCATAAGCTTATATTTTGCGAAAGGGATGAAAAAGCCATCAATTATATTCCTGAGTATGATAGAACATAGTTCTAGGCTCATTTAAAAAAAATATACGTACAGGTTATACCTTTCCCTCACTCTGATAATTGAGTTTTTAGTAAACCATGTTTTCAGTAAAAAAAACTAGTTCAAAATTATTTTATTAATTTTTTAATGGTCTAAAACAGGCATTTAGAGTCTTAACATATTTTTTTCTGAAATCCTCATGCTTTCATTGATAAGGCTGGAAAATTTCAAAGAGATAGTTTGATTTGGGAGTGAGATGGAAATTTTTTGGTAATGAAGTGTATCTTGCGTAGAAGGCCTCGAAAATGTTTAAAATCGAGAACTCGGTGAAAGTTTAGAGGTCTGTAAAATGAAAACCAGATGAAATAGAGGAGGAAAAAAAATGGTGGTTACTTACCACCATGAAGGGATTGAGCATACCAAGTTTCATCAAAATCTGAGACCATGGGTGTCAAAACATTTTTTTTTTGGTTGAATTGAGGTGGAATGACCCACAAACAATATTAGCATAACTTGATATAAACGAAACACAAAGGGGCTTGAGATAAAACACATTCCCCGCGGGCCACTACTATAAACTAGTAGTGCTCCCACGGGTTACGCGCCGTAAATAGATTTAATAAAAAGATACTATAGTGACTGCTATCTGTCACTGAACTAATTAGGTCATTAAAGAAACCGTTAGATAACCTGATATTCCCCATAAAGAGATCCTAAACGTGGTCATACCGTTCAAGGAGTCATTATTATTTCCTAACATATATAACTATCAAAGAGCCAAAGCTATTATTTATGCTTTTAGTGAGGATCACTCCATCTAGATATCATATTCTGAAAATTGAAAAATGACAACTGGACACGAGAATCAAGCCCGGTCCAAAGGTCCCGGATTCGATTCCCGTGTCCAGGTGTAATTTTTCAATTTTCAATATACGAGGCACGTCCAGAAAGTAAGAGTACTGGTTGCCCTCTCATGCTGTGAGAAATTTGTTTCCACAACTCTCCAGATCTCTCTTACACGAAACAATTACAGAAACGCTGGGATTTCGAAAATTGTGCGCAAGATGGGTCACAAAACAACTGACAAAGCAGCACAAAGTGAATCAGGTCACTATTGCTCGCGAGTTCCTTGAGCGATTTGAATTGGAAGGTGAGGGTTTTCTGAGCTCGATTGTGACTAGAGATGAAATCTGGGTGGCTCATTACACTCCTGAGACAAAATAACCGTCATCACAGTGACGGCACACCAGTTCCACATCTGCCAAAAAATACAAAACCTCAATTTCAGGCAAAAAAAAAATCACGACCACTATGTTTTGGGACCGAAAAAGGATAATTTTGATCGAATTTCTGCCTCAAGGGGAGATGATTAATGCAGCACGATACTGTGAGACCCTAAAAAAGCTCAAGAGAGCAATTAAAAATAAACGGAGGGGAATGTTGACGAAGGGAGTTAGCTTGTTGCACGACAACTTCCACCCGCACACGGCCAACGCCACCAAGGTGCTTTTGGACTCATTCGGTTGGGATATTTTAAACCACCCCGCATATTTCCCTGACTTGGCACCTTCAAACTTTCATCTTTTCATCTCCCTGAAGACTCACATGGGTGGAACACATTTTTCAACCGACGAGGAGGTGAAACAAGAGGTCCTGAACTGGAAGAAGGAGATGGCGGGAGAATTCTTTGAGGAGGGCTTCAAAAAGCTTGTGCCACGGCTCACAATCTGCATAGAACGGGAAGGCGACTACGTGGATAAATAACTGACATACTTTCCAAAAAAATCCTGTAATTTTGTTTTAAATACTTTTTTTTAAATAGAAAAATCGAGTACTCCTTTCTGGACGTGCCTCGCATAACTATGTCTTAAGGACTTAGAAAAGAAACCAGACACACTGACCCAGTGTATAAAGTCGTCTGGACCTAGTTAATTAGAGCATTAAGCCTTTGAATCTAAACTACGCCATTTGGGCATAGGAAAATAAAGTCAGACATTCTGACACAATAATTATGTCTGATGGACAAATAAAATAAAGTCAGATATTCTGAAATAAAAACTATGTCTGATTGAGCGCACACTTATAGTAAAGACCACGGATATGAAGTTCAGAAAGCCGAGTTATAGATTTTAAGTTTTTTCTTCTGATTGATTTTTTTTAACTTTAATAATTGCCAGTTTCCCTGTTCTTTGTCCAGTAGAAAAAAGTATCGATTGCCAAAGAGCTAGGAAGATGAAAGTTTCCACGCAGGTAGCCCCTAGTCCAAAAGTTTTAAGGAATGGTGGAAGGGTTTTTAATAAAACCGTATCAAAAAATCTCAGAGCCTAGAGGACCAAGGTAGCCAGGAAGCAGGCAAGAAGCTCCTAGCCCAAAAGGGTGCAATAATACTTGGTGATTGAAAATTTCGAAGTGGCCCCAGAAGTTGGGGGATTTCTATAAATCCAAAGGAGATAAAATTCTGAATCTCAGAAGACTAGGAAACTTAAATTTGGCAGGCTAATAGTCCCTAACCCAAAAGGTGCAGAAATATGGCGGGTGAAAATTACAAAGTGGTTGCCTACCAAAATACCAAAATAGAAAAAATCTAGAACCGCAGAATACCCTGGAATCATAAATTTTGCAAGCAGTTAGCCTCTTAGCCAAAGATGTGCAGGAATACTTGGTGACCAAAAATTCCCATTTGTGCCCCCAAGGTGGGGGCCTACAAAACCCCAAAGTATAAAAAATCTCAAAGCCAGGAAGAACAAGGAAGCTTAAATTTTGAAAGCAAGTAGCCTCTTATCCAAAAGAGTGGACGAATACGCGGTGAACAAAAATTCTCATCTAGGCTCTTGAAATCGGGAGGTTTCTAAAATCCCCTAAAGTAAAAAAAAATAACACGAAGCCCAAAAGACCTCTGAAATTTTGCAGGCAGGTGGTCCCTAAACCAAAATTCTTCATAAAAAATTGGTGACCGATAGCTATAATGGGCTTCGGTTTGCCGAATAATCAAGGTAAACAAAATCTTGAATTCCAGAAGATCTAGAAAGCTTAAATTTTGCAAGTTAGTAGCCCCTAAACCAAAAGTCTTCACAAATACTTGGTGACTCCTATTGGTGTCACCAAATTGGGGGAGGGGAGATCCAAAACAGCAAAGTGGAATAAATTTCAAGGCCCAGAATACCTAGGAAATTAATTTTTTGCAGGCAGTTATCCCCTTACACAAATCTATATATGCAAATATTTCTTAGAACGTGTGTCTGCGTGTGTGTGTGTGTGTGTGTGTGCGCGCGCGCGCACCTTTCCTCTGTTTCCAGAAGCCCCTAAACAAGCTAAAAGAGTGAAACCTTGCACTAAAATTCAGAATCTAATAGATCACGATTTTTTTGTAAAAACCTTTCATTAATTAAAATAACGGAATGGGGGGTTTGTATTTTTCATCTTATACAAAATAAATAAGTTTCATCCTAACTATTAAAGTTTTGCTTGCCTGTGTTGAGTACATGAGTAGCGTAGTCTTTGCTTTGTTCATATTGACAACTATGGTACTAGGCCTAGATAATAAGGCCTATGTCACTTCCGTCTTCCCAGTCTTGTTTGTACATGGCGTCAGTTAAACTTATAACGTAGTCTACTTTATGCTAACACATTTAAGCTTATTTTAACGATTTATGGTTTTAAACCTTAACAGGTTATAGGCCCAGTAGTGCTGTTCAATGTGCTAGTGAATGAAGGACAAGCCTTAAAAAGATTCACCAGATGTTAACGGATATTAAAACGCTGACATGCAGAAGACGCTATATTTTTGATGGAGCCTTTTTTTTTATCCTTGTGAGTGATCAGGTAATTTCATGGTGACGGATTTAATTTGTATGAAAAGAGCATAAAGGTCAATTTATCCAGCTGAAGTGAAACGAGAGGGAGGTCAGTGTTAAAAGAATAAAAATCTTTGCTTTTAACTGTTAAATAATAAAATTCATATTGCGATTTGAAGGGAATTCTTGAGACTATGATTAAAAATGATTATGTACCAATAAGAATATAAGTTAAGGACTTATGTTTATTTCTATAATAGTAGGTATAAAAAAAGAGCAGGATTGCTTGTTTTTCTTTGTCATCATATGACAAGTTTCATATTTTTTGCCATCTCTATACACGGAAACAAAACAAATCTCCAATGATAACAAAATTAATATTGTAAAATAAATTATATATAATCCAAACAAATCAAAAAAACTCCTATCAATCACAGAAGAACGTTATTATCTATTGTTTGGAGACCATTCAGAATGAATACAATTCAGCATTTTGTGGAGATAATGCAGATAATTACAGTGGATACAAATCAGGATTTTTGTTAAAATCTTTTATTTGAAAACTATTTGAATGGAGTCCATTCCGAATGGATACAATTTAGGATTTTGTGGATATTATGAGAAAGGATACAAATCAGACTTTTAATTTGTGGTGCTTGTTTAAGAAATGTCTGAATGGATACCATTCTAATGGATACAATTCAGCTCCCCCTTTAAAACGGCCGAAGGTATCTGTCGCTCGGGTAAATGGAAGTTTTTCTTATTTAATTTAAAGTTTTTTTTTTGCTTCTTTTTTGGTTCAAGTCGATGTAACATGTTTTAGTAATTGAAATAATGAACGGCTGATATCAATTTTTTTGATATTATGTAAAAAAAATGGCCTAAAATGGGACGATTTAGGCGTACTAGACCCGGACCATACATTTAGATCACTATGTTCAAGGGGTCGGAGTTGATTCCGATAATCCCTCTCCTTAAATATGGCCCTGAAGTGAATATAATATCGCAATATTCTTAAATGTTCAAGAAAATAAGCGTTAATGTGACGTATGAACTATAAGATTATTTTGTTTTGTAAGGTTTCTGCGGTTTTAACACCTTTCAAAAAAAATTTTATTAGAGCTACACAGCCATGTATAAATATTCCAAAGAACATAAATAATAACGTTACCTTTATTTCTTCCTTGATGAAAGGAAAACCTAAATGGCCAAACCCAGAGTTGGGAAACAAAAACATGGATCTATCATTATCTTCTTCGATATCTTCACACTTCATGGTTCAAGGTTTAGCACTCAAACAGTAACTGAAAGCAAGATTGCAAAAGTAAATCCAACTAACATCTAAAATAAATCGAGAAAAGCTATTTACAAGGCAAAATAACTTCATATTTTTTATAAACTTTTTTCTTTTACATATTGGAACACATACCTATAATTGTGTAGTTAATAGGAATATTATCAATCCTTATACTAGATCATTATTATTTTACCCATTTTAATTCTAAAATTCTATCATTTAATTAGTTTAAACTAAACTAAATTCCAGTTTAGTCCAGTTGTGTAAGAGTAGCTAAACAATAATAAATTATTGTTATAAGTCACAGATCAGCTAAAACATGATTATTAAATGTTAGAGTGGTGTGGAGTGGAACATTACCCCACTAAGCGCCATCTTTCATCGAAGTGTGTGACTTGGAGGCATAGTAGCCATTATATTTGCTGATATTATTATTATCATTATATTTAATATATCGTGTTCAGTTGTTGTGTGAGGCGGAATAACACTGTTCCGTTAGTGAAATAACTGGAAAAATATAATAAAAAATATAAGTATTTAAAAAAATGTAGTTTAAAATATTAACTTTAAAAAAATATAGAGTAAAACTCTACAAGGAAAGCAAAATTATTATCAAAATGGTGTTTATTATTTTATAAATTATATAAAAAATAACTAATTGAAATCCTTTAATTTTTATACTACACCAACAAATAGTATAATACATACTGCCTTATTTAATTATACTTTTATTGTTTTTCATTACTAATTTTTAAATATATGGTCTTTAAATTGAAAAGTGATGACTATACACAAGAAATGAGCTGGCTCACTCCTTATCGCTTCTTTAGTTTATTGGATATTTCTTTCAAAAAATCACTTGGCAATTTTTGGCCTGCTTGAAAATTTTTGAGGGTACGATTGGTAAGAACACATCATTTCCCTTTATCAAAACCAGGGCCGTGTCTGAATAGTCCGTCTAAGGGCCCTTGGGAGCCATGTGCACTTTAAAGTTGCAATGGCGTCGGCTGAAAGGCCGGAAGTGATTTTTAATGGTGTCTGAATTCTCTTAAAGTCTACAATTGCACCCCTTATGGCGCACTTTACTAAGGGGCACATACGACTTGCCCTTTATCGCGCACTTTAGTTAAATTAGCTTTTTATATTGAATGAAAGTATTATATATTTTGTGAAAATGGAATAAAACATTCACATAATGTTAAATAAAACTAGTATGGTTTGTTCTTTGTTTATATACATGAAGTTAAACGGTTAAATTTCTCTATCTAATGTGAAAATCTC